>LOJH01048184.1:1490-13073 GCA_001685095.1 Ellobius talpinus
TCCAGGACAGGCTCCAAAGCTACACAGAGAAACCCTGTCTCAAAAAACAAAAAAAATCATCCAATATCAAAGAGTATTTTGGAGTTTTAAAAATAATTTAATGTGCATATTATATGTCTGTGCTTATTGTGTAACATGTGGTTGTAACACATAAAATTAATATGAAATACATTAGCCATTTCAATGAGCCATGCACCATGTTTCATACATTTTAAACATTAAGTTACTGATCATATTTTAATAGCATTATGATTTTTTTCATAAATTTCTAATCTTCATAAATCTTCTAGAAAACACAGCACAAGTTTCAAGGCATAAATAAACCTAACTACAGTTTCTTTCTCAGTAGATTCTTCCAAAGGAGGCCACCTGTCTCTCTTAATGCTTGGTTTAAAAATGTACCTACTCTTAGCCTTTCCCTACACTCGTAGCTTATATTCATATCTATATTCAAATTTTACTTTGATAAGGCATAGCTTCTTGTAACATTTTACTTACATAATTAATTTAATTGAAGCTTTTCACTTCTCCGTGAGAATAGAGGTTTGCAATAGATGCTTATGTCTCCTATGGCTGATGTGGTCTCCTGCTCTGAGCCTGCTTCTTGCTATAATGCCTCTTGCAAAACAAAGGCTCAATAAAACTTTCAGTCTTCCATAGGAAATAATCATAGTTCCACAGATGACAGAGTAAAAACCATAATGTATGTTTGTCTTGTGTAAATATTTATGCTTGAGATCTATGGAAACAACTAGAAACTGATTTTCCCTAAATGCTGATAAATATCAAATACTTGGTGTTTCCTCGAAATGAGTGGCAGCGTGTCCTCAAGCTTAAATGTTTGCTGTCAAAAAGGAGAGAGACAACTGATGTGCGAGCTTACACAGACAGAATCCGTGTTGTAAAAATAGCCCTCCCATGGGCTCAGACCCACTCACCACTGTATGTGAGAGCCAGATACATGAGCAAGGCAGAGCAGAGGGAAGCCACCAGTATGCCATTCAGACTTTCCCAGTCACTGCTAGCCCACTTAGGGTGACAGAGGACGCATCATGCTTTCCTAGCCCTAAATGTGCCTACCACACACACACTCCTCCAAACTACACAGTGGTCCATCATTTTGGTGTCACAAAGAGATAGAGGGAGAGTGTTCCTTTCCCAGAGGCAGTGACATGGACACGCATGAGACAGGTGTGGGCCACCTATGACAGTAAGTATCGAAGCTGACGGGCTCTTAGTGTCAGGTGAGGGAAATATGACCCCAGACCAAGACAGGGCAGATCTCAAGGGGCCTCCATCAGGTAAAAGTTCTAAGTTTCTCAGTCAACAAATGAGAAGTGAGTGATGCTTTAGATTAAGGACAGAATTCTTACATCACACTCACGGTGCTGTGCAGAGAACTCTAAAGGAGGGTGGGTAGAAATGAGAAGAAAAAGAAGGATGAGAAACTGTGGATCTGCTAAGGGACGCTCGAATTCAGGTCATCTTGAAGGCGGGTTTCTCTGAGCTTGACTTTGGTGCTGTGTCTTTGACGACAAGGAAGGGTAATATTGAAACCACATCAGTGTTTGTTTGAAGCTGTTGCCAAGGATACTGCTATCATGTAACACCCCCAGGAGGCCCCACAGTTGAGGGGCTGTAGTCACCTTTCAATACTTCCTAAGAAGCACTTCTGCCTTTCTGCATTTACAACTATGTCAGCTTTTTTTATTCCAAAGTTCTATTCTACTTTTTTCTTTTTTCATTTATTGAAAATAGATTATTTTCTCATCATATATATACATATGTGTGTGTATATTGATTAGAGTTTCTCCTCCCTCTACTTCTCCTAGTTCCTCCCCACCTCCTCTCTCCTTGGGATCCACTCCCTTTCTGCCTCTCATTGGAAAAGCTCTCATTTAGAAACTCCTATGTCCAACTTTTTATCGTGCCTCAACTGCCAAGGAGCCCACAGAAAATGCCTTAGTCACAAAATCTGCTAAGTTCCTATAACTGGACACTTTTTAAATCTTTTCTAGGATCTTACCTACTTTTTCATATTTTATTAATGTTGTTATGTCCTAAGAAGCCTCAAGTATGTTTCAGAAAAAGGTAGAATTAAAACACAAAACTGCTTATTAAAAATCTTTTTTCCATTGGGAGCCAGGGAACAAAACCTCATATTAACTAAAGAAAGACAAACAGACAAGGAAGGGAGGGGGAGGGGAGACAGAGGGAGAAACTAGACATTGATTCTTATATGAAACATTGAGGCCGAGCAGTGTCATTCAAATGTCTCTGCTGAGGAGAAAGGAAAGGGGGTAGGGGAGGTGAAGGGCAGGGGAAGGGGGATGGGAACAGGAAAGGGTATCTCAGAATATTATATTAAGAACCTCTTGCCTTACCTAACTAAAAACAGCCTGTGTTCTGGGAGTACTCCTTCCCCTATGAAGTTTGCCTGTCAGTTCTCCTGAAGGGGTCTCAACTAAACAGGAGAATCTTTTAATCCATAGCTAGAGTTTCTGAAATGTCATGGACCAAGATGGCCACAGGCTGATAAGAACATAAATTAATTTCAAAGCCAACCTTGTTTCCTCATCTACAAAACATTTGCTTCATGGAGCCATTATGAGATTCAGTGGTACAGAACAAGTGAGCAATGGTCCAACCACAGTTCCTGTTCTTATCAGTGCCGTTCTGTTCATCTAGTTCACTCTCCTGCTGATTCCAAGAAGAGCTCACACAAAGGGTCAAAAGAGGAAACAGACAAAAGAGGAAGTAGAGACAAAAGAGGAAGTTAAAAAAATGAGAACACTTACATCAAAGCTTTGCCAAGGAAAAGGTACCAGTTAAGAACTATGACTAATTCACAGGTACCAAAAAAGCAAATTCAACCAACTACAGATTAGATTATTTCTTTAACTTGTTTTGAGACACAGTCTTGTATCCCAACCTGACATCAAACTCATGATTATCCTGCCTTAGCCTTCAGGTGCATTAGATCAGTGTCCACCAACATGACCAGTTCTGCAAAAACCATCTTTACAGGGCAGGTACAGGCTTTTGTTCTTGTCACTAGGCCCTAGACAACTGTAGCTCGCATAGCAATCATTTGCATGGGGCATATATGTGTTAGGTACAGTAAGTAATCTACAGACGGTTGAAAGCATCCAGGAGGATGAGTGTAGGTTGCATGCAAATACTACAGTTTGATTCAAAGTATTTGAGCATGTGTGGGTTTTGGTACATGACAGTGGGACCACAAACAGTCACTCCACAGATACTGGGGGCAATTTGTTCTGGAAAGCTGTAAAGTAGGATGGCCAGGGCTTGGAGTCAATCAGAGATGAATAGAAACCCTGGCTCTGCGAGTGGAACACTGTTACCCATACACAGTTACTCAACTTTCCTGAATCCAGTTTCTATACCAATGAAATATAAATAGCAATGTCTGCTTTGATTTTAATTTTCATTAATTCCAGAGATGGTTTTAAGCATAGACATGGCATCATTCAGCAGCACTGAGCGTTCAGAACATGGCAAGGGCTTAGACATAGTGTGATGAACCAGAGAGAAGAGGAAGGAGTAGTGTCTGAAGCAGAAGGGTTCACCCTTCTCCTTGAGACTCTTCTAGAAAACCTGCAAATAGGGACACAGCTGGCAGGTCCTAGAGCCAGCCTGTGTGGCCTCGAAGCCTGTGAACCTGAGGTATTTGTCTAACATGTATAGCCTTCAGCAGCCTTAGATAAGACTTAGGGCAATAATGAGAAGATCACCCCAGGGCTATGTGAAAACCAAATGAGTCTACACATGTACATGCCATTCACTTGTTCCATGTGTGTTGAGAGTTACTATTCTTTTGTCGTAAGGTTCGTGTCAGGGACAGAACAAGATCATCTGTTAGTCCAACCCTCAGTTCTTTCATGGTTGCTGACTGAACCAAACAACAAACACCACCACAGCTCTTGTGTGGACTGCTCTTACACCTTACAGCAAGTCAGGTACTCTCCTGTGTGTGGTCTCACTGTATGAAAACAGGTTAAAAAAAAACAGTGACATAGTGAATCTGGTTTAAAATTAAAGGAGCTATTGCATATGGAGCATTCAGAGTGATGCAAACATGTTCACAATCACTGACTGCTAATATCTATTCCTTGTACTTCTGCTGCTATATCCATAGTAGAGAACCTAAGTCTGCATGACCAGTCCAGTTCATCACAGCCTGCATTCCTCACTTAATACCCTCTCTTGCCTTTTACTAGTTCCTTGGAGCACACAAAGAAGAATTTGAAAGCTCTGTGTAAGTCTACGAAATACAAGTACTATGCAGGATGTGTTCCATGTTCTCTCAGACAGTAAATATAAACAATTTCAAAATGGACAAATGTGAAAACATCTTATGAAAATGCAGTAGTCTGTAGCAAATATAAAACCACATCTTCACTTGTACTAGCCACATTATTCACACGTAAGTCCTTGGGAGCTTGGATTTAACAGCACTATCCAATCTCAAGAAGGAAAAGGAAAATGTGCTGCTGTTATGAAATATATCACTCTACACAAAAGACAAAGGGGAACAAGAGAAGGGTTAATAGTTAATAAAAAAAACAAAAGCCATAGTCAGAGAGGTCCCAGAGGCACCAAAACAGTGCAAGTTATTGCTATTGCTCTTGGTTGCTCATCAAGGCTAGATGGTAAAACCCTATGGCTGAAGACACCATTCATTTTGGATGCTTGAGATAGAGAAGCCAACCTGGAACTAAGCAATAAACTCTCCTGCAGACTGGTTTACATGATGTCATGAGGTGCTGTGCATGCTGCAGGGGAGAAAAACATCAATGATCTTACCCAGCACTGGATCCTACATGCATAATATCAGCCTACAATACAACAAAACGTGTCCACTGGAGCAAGAGTGATGTGATTGCTATGGATTAACAAACTACTACCTGGTTGGCTATAAACAGAGACTGCTCTTTCGTTCTCAGCTTCCCAGACCCTAATAAATACACAGGGATTATATTCATTACGACATTGTTTGGCCAATGACTCAGGTGTATTTCTAGCTAGCTCTTACAGCTTAAATTAACCCATTTCTATTAATCTGTGTATTTCCACAAGGCTGTGGCTTACCAGATAAAGTTATGCTCTGACAGCTTTCTCCTTTGGCAGCTACATGGCATCTCCTTGACTCTGCCTACTCTCTCGTGCTCTCTCTCTGTTCTGATTTCCCACCTCCTTTACTGTGCTAAGCCATTGCCCCAAAAAGCTTTATCCATCAATCAATAAAAGCAACTCATATACAAAAGGACCTCCCATATCAGTTGGCTATGAGACCTATTGCATAGGATTTTATGTCCATCACTGTAAGCTTTCTCTTATGACTGGAGACAAAGAGGTACTAGGAGAACCAACTGTTATTTTGCTGAATGATCATGATGTCAAAGTGCATTCTAAATATCCATACATATATCTATAGAACTGATCTCAACTTTGGTCAAATATTCTGTTGCCAGTGGATAGTGGTTGATGCAGAGACTCATACATAACTGGTCAGAGTGCCAAGTATAAATCATACTGACGATGAAACCAGAAAAGATTATATTGAGTGAGGTAACCTAGTCTCAAAAACACAAATGCTTCATTTCCTCCCTCATCTGCAGTTCCTAGTTCCAAATCTTCATAAGTCAGTACAAAACATGGATAAATGCATCAACCAGGAAGGTATAAGGAGACAGCTGGGTGGCTCTGGAGGGGAATAGCAGGATACAGGTGACATGAAGTAGAAAACAGAATACCCGGGCAAAGGGAGGTCGATACAGAAGAAGGGAAGACAAAGGACAAATGACAACAATGTTGTTTCACCTTGAGGAATCATAGCATCTTACATTTATCTAAAATTATATACAATATATAAATGCATGTGTGCATATGTATATATAATCTGAAAAAAGTTAAGTCACTTGAGCTGACAAAACTCCTCCTAAGACCCATAGACCAGCGGAAACCCCAGGAACAGGTACCAGAAACTTCCTTTTGGGATTCCCAAAACAATGCAGATTATAGATGCAGCCCTTGGTTGCCTCTCAGGGGTTAAAGGTGAACATCTATTGATCAAGACCCATGTGCTTGGGACACAGGAGCTGGAAATGACCTGAAAGCGCCTTTCCTGTAGTCTGTCTTTCACATTCTAAATAATATTAGGGAAGCTGCCTCGGGAGAGAAGCAATTTAACAATTCCACTGAGCTGCAATACCTATGAGCCACACAATTACCCCATGTCAACATATAACAGTGCAATAAGTGGTCCTCACATGCTGGATGCAACCAACAGCTGTTTAACTGGACTGAGGCCCATTCAGCAGGAGGAAAATCTTGCCTGGTAATGGGTCTCCAGCAATCTTCCAGAAAGTAGTAAGGAAATGGCCCTTAAAAAAGAATCTACTGCCAGCACTTTGCTGGACCAGCATAATACCTAACTACATTCTAAAGCTTATCTCTATACCTATAGGAAAGTGTAGCTTTCACCCCTCATCAAAGAAACTGCTTCTCACAGAAAATGGAGACCATGACAGGAAACCACGAAAAGACACAATGCAAAGATCAGCAGATCCTGGAGAGCTCAGCCCCAATGGCTACATCTCTATCACAGCTCCTGCATTCATGGCTTCAGAAATGTTGAGAAAAAATGGGTGGAAAGATTGTAAGGGCCATAATGCAAAGAAGGCGGCTGTGGAACTGGCTCTTCTGGGAATGACTGCATAAACAAGACTGGAACTGTAGCAATATCAATGGACACGTTAATGTGGAAGCAGGAAGCGTTTGTGATGTTTCACCCTTAAATGAAGAACTACAGGCAACTAATGACTGCTGGGAGAAGGAGAATTAGCATCTTCCAAGGCTGATGTCCAGTTAAGGGTGGTCAGCCTTGAAACTATCTACACACAGATGACAAAGACAGACTAAGTGGGTTATATATATTTGTGCTATGTACATGCAAAAAGAATCAAAGAAAAAGAGTCTATCAACTTGAAAGGAGGGCATAGCTGGGAGGGGCTAGAGGGAGGAAATGGGCAGTGAAGAGTTACTGCTGCTTAAGCCTTGCTTAGGATGCTTTTTGTGAATCACTCGATAATTAAAAGAAGAAATGACAGCAAAGTGTCAGATTTGAGGGTTGAGAGACAGCTCAGTCTTACACCGTGCTGGCCATGTATGCATGAGGATCATAATCCAGTTCCCAAACTCATCTAACAAGCTGACCCATGGGTAGGCAGAGACAGGAAGATGCCTGGGGCTGGAGGACCAGCCATCCTAGCCTAAATGGTGAGCCCCAGATCCTAGTGAGAAACTTTGTCTCTATAAAGTAAGGCAAATGGCCATTTTGAGGGACAACACTGGAGGCTGTCCTCCGTTCTCCATACATGCGCACCAGCACACAAACATGTACATGCAGGAAGTGCCAGATATGTCAATACCGTCTCTGTTCCCAACCCTTAAGAAGAGCCCAGTCCCAATTCTTAGAAATACTCCTTATGATTCTTGGGTGCACCCGCCGGACTTATGATTCAGCTTTCTGGGTCATTCCTTCTTGTTCATAAGAAATAGTTCACACATCAAATTCCTTCATACCCATGGAAAGTCAAAGGTCCAAAACTTATTTACTTTGAAAACCCAGTCTTTCAATCCATGGTGAAAAGTTGTGATTCTCTGTACATCAAATGATGATCCACTCTGCTGGACAAAGGTCACAAGCACAAAACTTTTTCACAAGAGGATCCTAACTGCTTTAGATTATGCACAGGGAGGGTGAAACACAAGCCCAGGGCTCTTGTGCGTGCAGCTGTTTACCTGAGAGCATGCAAGCACGCCTTTCAGATCCTCATAAGTCTTATTGTTTAGAGAAAATCATTTCATCTCAAATCTGCTAGAAACCTTGACACCAAGCACCAAGGCTTTGTTTTGCATGCCCTGATTTGAACTCAGATGCCACACTTAGCAGGCAGCTCTCTAGATCTGATGACTGACCCAAGACCTTAAACTAAGCAAGCAAGCGCTTTGTCAAGAGACGCTGGGGGGTGGGAGGGAGTTCTATTTTTAAGCGCCCCAATCCCAACTATGTACACTTTGAGTCAGCACTGCTGGAAATCAGAGAAGTAGCTTCTTCAACACGGCTCCATCCTGCTTTCATCACCAGGTAGCTGAGAGAAGTCACCTGATGTCTTCAGTAGGATTGCTGAAAAGCCCTTAACAACATCCAGGCTTGAGCGCTGTTTACACACACTTTCGTTTTCAACGTCCTACCGAACTTTCCACAACCACTTGCCAGGTCAACCTCTGCTTCTGCCTCCAGCAACAACATGCATGTGTGCTGCCCTTCCCTGCCCTTGCTGTCAGTCTTCCCAAGTACTTTCATCTCCCACTCTGGTCACCTTTCCCTGGTTTGTTTTCTAATGCTGCATTTAAAACTACCCCCAAAATTAGTAATGCCAAAAGATGATCACTTCTCACCATGCTCACGTGTGGCCGTTGAGGAAGCTGAGTAAGTAGTGGGGTTGAAATGGCCTAGCTCACAGGGTTGGCAAGGAGGAACTAGTGCTGATAGTGGCCCTGAGCTCAGCTCTACTCCTCATGGGTAGGCTGGGCTTCGCTCCAGCACAGCAGTCTCTGGCTCATCACAGTTTTACACAATGAATGTTTCCCAAGACCATGCCAGGGGAAGCTTCAATGCCATGTTAGGTCCTGGGCCTGAAAACGGAGCTGACAGCATTTCATACTCATGTCAGCCAAAGGCAAGGGTCAGCCAGGCCCAGGCCCTACATAGACTTTTAAAAACCATTTGAACATGTGGGTGTGTTACAATCTATCATCTTTGGACATGGCAGGATCTCACTATAATTTCTATAAATCTTGCCTATTGCTTACTTAAAATATCATTCTAAGACCTATATTTGTGGTACACAATCTAGACCAATAAATCCAGAGGTGTGGTTCTGGATCTAAAAATATCAGCTCACCAAGTCCTCTGTTACTCTGCTTTAATGAACGGTTTCTCCAATTTAGTCTGCATTTTCTAGTTTTCTGGCCTTGAAGTTCATCCCTGCTACATTTTATCATATTATCGCTTCATTTCCTCACTCACTACCCTACTGAACTACTGCATTTGACCACTTCTATGTTTTTAGGTTTGTCTCCAGGCATGAATTAAAGTGTACTTAATTCTCTACGATAAGTGTATAAAGAAAAGTAGCTATTAGTATATCCATCCTCAGAACCTCGCAGCTGCCATGACCAGATCCACACAGAGGGCAAGTATGTGGGCAAAGCAGACTTTTCTCAACAGATTTCCCCAGTAGAATTTAAAAGAGAAAAGCCAACAAGCCAAGTATGGTCACTTTATCTCCCCAGTTCACTGGTCTGTAAGAACAGGGTAGTGCAGAAGATGACACTGCCTTCAAACTATGACAGACTCTGATTCATTCGAGAATCACACAAGTGAAACCCAGGCCAGCCTCTGTCAGCACAGCGCACTGAAGTGCTCATGCTTGGTGGCACGCCAGGGTGAGTCTGCCTACTGGCCTGAGCTTCTGTGAGCGGGACCACTTGAAATCTTTGACCTTCAGTTAGTAACCTGGCACAAAATGAAACGGGGATGACCTTCAACTCCAGTTCCACCTGAGCTCCCTTCCTCACTAACCATTAAAGCAGAAAGAAAAAGAAAACAGCTATGGAATAAGCAGGGGAAATAATGATTCATAATTACTGTCAGGTGGTAGAAACAAAAAGAGAAAGCAGACAGTCACGAACATTTCTGTGTACCCAGTGAAGGCTAAATCCTTAACCAGTCCTTCCAAGGACTGTGCTCAGTCATCTCATTATTGCTCTATGGTGGGACAGGCAGATTTTCTACATAGCTATGGACTTGGGCTCAAGAAGTTAAGTAATGCCCAAATGTCATGCAGATACTACGGTGCTCCTGTGTCCACTTGACCCAAAGTCGAATAGCCCAATGAAATGTGTTCTTTATCTCAATGCTTCTTTTCAGTCCCTTAATTCAGTTCTGATTCTGCAACCTGTGACTACTGAAGTCAGTACAGTTTCTTTAATTCAAGCATTTGAAAAGCTTTTCTGCACACATATTTCTGCTAAATACATGAAGATCGAAATTATGATGAATCTCCTCATATTCAATCTCCTGCCTATAGCAGTACCATTAACAGTTTATTGGTTATCTTCCAGCCTTTTTACTCCATGTATTTTTGAACACATGAAATGCATAAAATATTCTGTTTTATTTTTCTTTTACAAGAAAAATTAATATTAAGTTTCCTACAACTTAGCTTTTCATATACTATATCTTATTAAATATTATATCAATATTTTGATCTACTCAATTGTAATGACTACATAGTATTTCATCATGTGTATATATGGTAACTATTAAAATATCATCAATTGTTGAGCACATACGTTGGATGTAGTTTCTCATTATTACAAATAATTATTTTGTGTCCGATTTTGTACCTATATCTGTCTTTGCTGGGTCAGTGCAAAAGGTGGAATTTTTTGTTTGAAACTTTTTACTTTTAGAGATACTGACAATGCTTTTCTGCAAAAATGATGAGCTAACTTATGAGTTACCAACTATGTGTCAAAAACAACTTCCCCACAAGTAAATATTTAATTCTGCTTTTAAGGAATTAGAAGAAACTCATTGAAATAATAAAACAAGACTATTGTATAAACTTAACTAAGTGACCTCTATCATTTCTACAAGTTCGCATAGGGACAATTTTCCTAAGTCATCTTGTGCTCAAACTCTAAAGACCAGTTGGGGTAGACAAGACTTTCCTAATTTGAGGCAAATGTAGATATTGAAAAGGAAGGTAAGAGCATTTACATCTCTCGTGTAAGACAGGAATGGGAAATGTAGCAGATAGAAGTCAGTATTTACATTACATTGGTAAAATTTATATTGCTGGCATAACAAGCCTGTACTTTAGTATAGTGGCTGTAAGCTATTAACTAGGGCTCTGGCATCAGAAGAATTCTGTCATTAAACAAATATTTGTTGGGTTTCTACCATGTAGCAGGCTCAGTTCTAAGGCTGGGTATTCAAGTGAATGATACAAACCAGGACCCTGTATTTTCATGCACTCTAGGCTCAGGGAGACACATATTCATTAATTAAATAATTAAATATTTTGAAAGAATAATTTAACAGTGGTTTTGGAGATACTGGGGAAGGGGACGAATACCTTAGAGTTGCAGACAAGGTGAAACTTCTCTAAGTTACACTTGAGATGAGCTTTTATTTGGTTGATTGGTTTGAGGTTTTGCTTGCTTGTCATTTATTCATTTGTTTCAGATACTAGGATCATACTCATGAATGCTCTACCATGGAGCTACATTTCCAGCCCAGGAAAGGAAGGCGACAAGAACAAGAGAAGACCTGGATTGGAGAAGGAAGACAGGGACTAATGTGCAAATAAGCTTGGTGTGTTTGTAGAGTGAGAAGTGGGCCATGGAGTACAAGTAGATGATGGGGATGGGAAGAGGACCATGGAGTCCAAGGGGATGACGGAGATGGGAAGAGGACCATGGAGT
>LOJH01048185.1:0-13073 GCA_001685095.1 Ellobius talpinus
GGACCTGGGATATCGAACAGTAGAAGAACTCCTAGGTAGAATGTGTCTAGTTGACTTGATCCCTAATATGGAGAAAGAATGAAAGACAGAAGGAAGTCAGTCTAGTCTAATGAGGGTGGCCTATAAACCCAGCTACTCAAGAGACTGAAGCAAGAGGATCATAGTTCAATGCCAGCTTGAGCTACAGGGTAGGTTCAATGCCAACCTGAAAAACAGGTATACAACACACAAATATACATACATACATATATACATATGCCTACATATGCACATATATAAAATGCATGCATGCATACATCATACCCAGTGAGAAGCCTGGGGTTTAATCTTTCAGTATGCACACTGGTGCCTTGACTTTGGTGTGTGCTCAGTTCTGTAGGTCTCCATCTTACATGAGAACAGTGCTCTGTAATTCATTTCTCCACTGGACATGACTATTTCCTCTGGGGCCAAAAATTTAATAAGTTCACTCATAAAAATATTCACAAGAGCTTGTAGTAGATAAAATAGTCTACCTTACAAGTTTTGAAGTATTTTATTTTTAACATGTAGGCTAAGAATAACATTCACTTTAATCAACTCAGTATATTAGCATATATTGTTTCACTTAAACCCAAACAATAGCCAATGGTTCAGTAAAAGGCATCCATTTGCTCAGACAACTGCATGAGGGCAAATATTTCCACGTGTGTCTTCACAGAGAACACTGAATTATGAATGAATTTTTTTATTAAAAAAGTCTTTATTCTCTGTTGTGCTGGATTCCATTACAGAAAACCAGCAGGGAGTTGCCTATTTTAATTAATGATTTTATCATACTAACTACACAGACCTTTTTTCCTCCTGCTTTTCTGCCATTTTGTTTCCAAAATAATTAAATACATGTAAATGTGTCACAATTATACTACAAGAGTAATTTATCAGGATCTGTGATTAAACAGTGTTGAGTTCATGCATGAGAGGCTATAGAAGTTTAATAACAGTGTTCATATATTATGAAATTGTCCTTTCAATTTTAACTCCATGTTGGATAACATTAACAAGGTAAGTTCACATAATCTTAAAACTTTGTTGAAATCTCCTTTCCTGAGACTTGACATTATAATACTAATGAGGAGTAAGATAATGCTTTCTCTTTGTTTTGACATTTTCAGAAAACCACATACAATTTTATATATAATAAACATGTATAACATCATATCATGTATAAGGTTACACAAGTCTATAATCAAATTTAGGTATTATCAAACTTCTTTCCCCTGTGGCATAAAGTCTGAATTGATAATCCTTAGATAAAACAAACATGAAGAAAAACAGAAAATATTATGTGTTGATGTGGGATTCCCCTCTGTGAATACCATTGCTTACTAAAGGAACTGGCTTGGTTTGGCCTGATAGGGTAGAACAGAGCTAGGTAGGAAAAAGTAAACTGAATGCTGGGAGAAAGGAGGTGAAGTCAAGGAGAAGCCATAGCACTGCTGCCAAAGACAGACACACACTGAAACCTTGCCGGTAGGCCACGAGCCTCATCATAAAATATAAAATAATGGAGATGGGTTAATTCTAGATGTAAGAGCTAGCTAACGATACGCTTAAGTAATTGGCCAAACAGTGACCTAAATAGTATACTTTCTGTGTGATTATTTCGGGTCTGAGCTGCTGAGCAGCTGGGAACCAACAAGCAGCCTTCTTACAACAGTGTGTGTTAAGATGGTTCAGTGGGTAAAGGCACTTGTCACCAAGCCCAGAGGTCTGAGTTACAGCCCCAGGATGCAAATAGAAGGAGAGAACTGATTCCCACAAATTGTCCTCTGATCGCCACACACCTTGGAAGGTATAGAAGTACACAAACACACACACATGCACTCAGTCATGCACATGCCTGCCCATTTAAAAATGCAGCAAAGGTTGTGTGTATTTTCATTTAGCTAATACAAAGCTGCGGAGATAGAGCCATATAATCCCTAACAGAATTATAGGAAGAGATTTCCCTATTTTGCGAACTGTGTCTCCTTAATTGGAATCTGCAGAGGCAAGGAAGAGAGAGCATGAAACACAGCATAAAAAAATCTCATCTTCTAAACCCAAACGAAGAAAACACTAGCTAGGCTATTTGATACCCCAAGAGGAGGACTTTGATAGTTATTTCATACACTCTATTTCAGGCAATCTGGATCCTTGCTGGAGCACTGCAAATTGTTGCTAGGTGGCCTGGACAAGTTACTTTAGGCAACGTCTGCTTGGATGGTACAAGGAAGTTCACCTAGCCCAATTCTAAATTAATTCTATCTTCAAATTTATCCTTACCCCCTGGCCATCATCTCCTGCTCATCAATCATTAGTTGGTGTAAGTGCAAATTACATAAAGCTACGCTAATCTGATGGAAGAACAATGGATTTGAAGTAAGAGGTCTATTGCAATGTATCCCACAGTTCTCCAGTCAGTAAGTCTGTCTGACCTACCTGTCTGACATAGTTTTAGACTGATGAGTAACTGTTATGTTTTGTGTTTAATTTGTACCTCTTTTTATTCATGAAGAAATAGAGAAAAAGTCAAGTTAAAGCTGCATGAGTGCTATTTTTTATTTCATGTTTTCATTTTTTATATTTTGCTACCATTATCAAGTGATATCCAAGAAATCTCTGAGGATGAGGGGTATCATTAGGAGAAAATTTAATTGGTTCTTGTTATGTCTATGCACACAGACAGTTCACATCAGTCTTTAAAATTAAATTTGCAACAGAACATTATTGTTATTTTTAATGGTTTTTAGGACAAAACAACCCTGAATTATTTAGTTTGTGATTGAATTGTACAGTATAACTTAGTTGTGTTTCAACAAAAAAATCCTATAATTCAAAGTGTTAGAGACATTAAACAGCTATGTATTGATTTTTTTGTTCCCTTCAAGTAATCAGTTTAGTTTCTATGGCATTTATTTTCCAAAAGATTGTAACATCTATAAAAGATTATTTCTGTGGGTCAAAGTTCCATTTACCATAGAATGCCACCAAGTGTTCTTGAGGTCCATCTATGTGAGTGCCATTTCCCCAAGAAAAGCAGAAAGTAGAAACAGAAATTAAGTTTATTATAAAAAACAAGCTCTAAAAATCAAGAAGAAAACAGAATGTTTTGCTAAAAATAAGAAGTCTCTAGAGATAGTCAATACTGAAATCCATTGTCATCCATGCTCATTTTCTGAATAGACTAAAGTACAGGTTATTATTTTAATTCTTATCTATTGCTTGGACATTTGCACTGATTACAAGAAAACATTTTAATAACAAAAGACTCAGAGATTGTCTCTTCTCAAGAGGATGAGAAAATTATTGTTTCTTTGATATTTATTGTCCATTCAGCCAAATTTATTAAGAGCGGTTAATGGCTTGGGCTGTCAGGTTCCAGACTCCATGGGTTTCCACGTTCCAGGGTAGGACTGTGTGGATTAGAAAGCCCAGGCAGACCAAAAAAATGAAAGAAAAAGGTAGAGACACAGAATAGAATGGGGAGGGCAATCCAGTGAATACTGAATTCACCCGCATTTATTTTCCATATGCTTATTTACCCTAATCCAAAAGCAGGGCAACATCTACTTTGACATGACACAAAGAACAAACAGGATAATTACCTCTTCAATATCTGAAGCATCAACTTTAACTATACCTGCTGTAGGAATTCCTACAGCCAGTAGCCTTTAAGTTACCCGCCCAATTGGATGTGGCCTCTTATCCTAATTATGCCGATGTAAAAGGCACATCTGGCCTCTTTTCCAGCTGCGGGATTTAGTTGCTCTTCTCTGTTCCAGCAGAGGATATTGACTTGTGAGTATACCCTTAAATAAATAACCCTTTATTATTCTCAATTCTGAGCTAGTATGGGATTTCTTTTAAGAGTCCTTCTTCATATACCCTGAGTTAAGCATTCTGTTGTTTAGGCAGGACATGCTGCGACCACATCTTAGGTCAAGCATCCTGTAGGCAGTCACTCCCTAGGTCAAATCTCCTGTCACCTCCTTAAAGGAGCAGGGATATGCCTGAACTCTCCAATCTTTGGTCAAGGTGGAATGTATGCACCTCTGTGGGTCATCTTAATGCCCAAATCACCAAGAAACCACATCCTAGGTCAAGATATCTTGGTAGTAGTCACACCTTAAGTCAAGCTTATCAATAACCTTGAAGGAGCAAGAATAGGCCCCTCTGACCTCTAGTCGAGGTTAAATGGACCCACTTATGTGGGCTCGGACACTGGGCACAAGATTCAGAGTAGCAAACAGAAGAAGAACAACAACTCTCATTCATGATGTTCCACTCTAGTGGAAGAAAACACTTGTAAAGCAAATAGATAAGTAAACATCATCTCAGACTGCACTATAAAGAATAATAAGGTAGGAGTGTGATGTGAGGTTGCCATCTGTTTGCTGTGAATACCACTGGTTAATAAAGAAACTATCTTGGCCTATGATAGGGCAAAAGAGAAGAGCTAAGCTGGGAAAACTAAACTGAATGCTGGGAGAAGGAAGGCAGAATTTAGAGACACCATGTAGCCGCCAGAGGGGAAAGCCACAAGCTGCCAGCAGGAACATTGCCGTTAGGCCACAAGCCTCATGGTAAAATACAAATTAATAGAAATGGGTTAAATTAATATGTAAGAGTTAGCCAATAAGAATCTAGAGCGAATAGGCCAAGCAATGATTTAAATAATATAGTTACTGTGTAATTATTTTGGGTCTAAGTGGCAAGGAACAAATAAGCAGCCTCCTACTACAGGAGTGGGAATAGAAAGTATGGTGAAATCTTTTCACTAAGAAACAAAGCTCTTCTTTCTAGAAATTTAGGGAAGAGCATTTGTTAGGATGTGTTTTCCCTTCCCTTTGTCCTTTCTGCCCTTTGCTTGATTGTTTTGTTGAAGTAAACAACATGCGTTTTTAGTGATATCCTAACTTGACACTTCATGAGGACAGATGTGCCAAGTTCCTTTCTGATCTTTCCACGTTTCTGTGTCCTTCCTGTCCAGTTCAGATGGGAAATCTGACATACACTGTGATCATGCTGTAATTCTGACAAGAGAAATCAAGCTGAAAAGGCCTCTGTCTCCATGCAAATAACCTAGAATTTCTTCCTTCTTTCCATGGATAAAATAAATGCTTATTCCAGTTTGCAACATAGGGCCATGGAAAGAATATCATGCTCAGTTAAAGCAACAGAAAATCCTATATTTCTTATGCAAAATATTGAGTCTTCAGGGATACTTTTATCATTTCTTAATTAAACAATGGATAGTATATAACATTATTCTGCAGCCAGCAAAACATTAGAGTGGGATTTGAAGAAAGGAATTGATGCTACATTAAGATTCAGGAGCAAAAAGAAAATTAAGCAGAATGGGAGGAAATAATAAACTGAACACATTGTTCAGATGAGATGCTATTTACTTTTCTCTATCACTCCTACAATTTCCCAATCTGATCAACAGTATCTTTGATTTCTAATAGCCATTTTAACACAGGCTTATCAAAAATTTGGCACTATCTGCTGTAGCTTTGAGGGGAAAAAATCTTTATTTTGCTTCCCCTTAACATTTATCAAATAAAAATATTTTAAAACTGTCTAAACAAAACTGAAGGTGTTATCCCTGATGGAGGAAAGTCTTTTGTACATTTTAAGATACCCTTGTAGAGCTTGCTAGATGGCACTTAAGGAGTCTTTGTAAAGAACGAAAGGGTTCAAGTGTGTGGATGCTTTCATCTTTACCCACTGCGAAGTGCAGCTCACTCAAGCCTGTTCACCTCACTGTGGCAGAGCCTTCTGCTTATACAGCATCACACATGTTACGAAGAGCTTTGCAGTCCCTTGTTGTTCGATGGTGAACACAGCTGTATCACCATGCCCAGACAGGAAGCAGGTGGCTCTGAGTCCCAAACTGTTGTTTGTCCCTTTAGAATATACATTTGAACTCTCCTAGGAGTATCGCTCTTACTTGTTGCTTTTCAATTAGAGAAGAAAGTTAATGTTATAGAAGAACTAGCATTAAATTAAGATGATGAAATAATGTGCAAAGAAAGAATGAGTACTATAACAAGAAAGAAAACTATCATTAAACTTTTTTGTGTCTATGGCAAAAGCTTCATTCAGAAAGCCTAGTTACGTTCTCAAACTACTATTGTCTTTTCTTTTTTAAATTTTACTTTGAAATTCCTTTTTGTGTTTTTAAAACAATCTTTTATATTTTCCATACCAACCCCAGTTCTCTCTCCCTCCCCTACTCCTTCTCCCTCCATCTTCCCCCATCTCCTCATGCACTCCTCAGAGAGGGTTAGGCCTCCCCTGGGGAGTCAAGCAAATCCACCACATCACTTGAGGCAGGACCACAGCCCTCCCTCCTTTACCTAGGCTTAACTAAGTATTTCTCCCTAGGGAATGGGCTCCAAAAAGCCAGTTCATTCACTAGGGATAAATACTGGTTCCACTGACAGGGCCCCCAAAATTTGCCCAAGCCACACAACTGTCATGCACATTCAGAGGGTATAGTTCAGTTCTACACAGGTTCCCCAGCTTTCAGTCCAGATCAGTGGGCTCCCACTAGCTTGGGTTATCTGTTTCTGTGAGTTTCCCCATCATGGACTTAACACTTTTGCTAATATTATCATTCCTTCCTCTCTATGACTGGACTCCAGGATCTTGGTCCATTGCTTAACTTTGGATCTTTGCATCTGCTTCCATCAGTTACTGGATGAAAGTTTTATGATGACAATGAAGGTAGTAAACAATCTGCTTACAGAGGAAGGGCAGTTCAGGTACCCTCTCCACTATTGCTTAGATTCTTAGGTGGGGTCATCCTTGTGGATTCCTGAGAATTTCCTAGTGCCAGATTTCTCCCTAACCTCATAATGGGTTCCTCTATCAAAATACCTCTGACCTTGCTCTCTCCCTCTGTCGTTCCCCCAACTTGACATCCTGGATTACTCATTTATTCAGAAAATCTTGTCTATTTCCCCTTTACAGGGGAATCTATATGTGTCTCTCTTAGTGTCCTCCCTATTTCCTGGCTTCTCTGGAGTTGTGAACTGTAGGCTGGTTATCTTTTGCTTTATGCCTAATATTCACTTATGAGTGAGTACATAATCCAATTAAATAAGGGGTACACAAATCTAAACAGAGAATTCTCAACAATGAAATCGCAAATGGCTGAAGGGTACTTAATGAATTGTTCAACATCCTTAGTCATCAGGGAAATGAAAATCAAAACAACTCTGAGATTCCATCTTACAGCTGTCAGAAAGGCTAAGATCAAAAACATTGATGATAGCTTATGCTGGAGAGGATGAAGAATATGTGGAACACTCCTCCATTGCTTGTGGGAGTGCAAACTTGTAGAGCCAATTTGGAAATAAGTATGGTGGTTTCTCAGAAAACTGAGAATCAACCTACCTCAAGATCTAGCAATACCACTGTTGGGCATACACCCAAAAGTGCTCAACTATTTTATAGCAGTATTGTTTGTAATAGCCCGAACCTGGAAACAACCTAGATGCCCCTCAACTGAAGAATGAACAAAAAAAATGTGGTACATTTACACAATAGAGTACTACTCAGTGGAAAAAAAACAAAAAACAATGATATCTTAAAATTTACAGGCAAATGGATGGAATAACAACAACAAAAAAACATCTTGAGTGAGGGAACCCAGACCCAGAAATTAGTATTTTCTGAGAGTTTGCATTAGAAAGAGATGATACAAGGCGACAGGAGTGCACAGAAATAAAGAAAGAATCTCCCTTTTAGAGGAACCTTTGGAGGCATTGTGGATCTAATTTTTTGTTACATTGCCCTGATTTTCTCTTTTTTGTTTTATCTAGTTTTTTCGGTGCATAAAAATTAGACTTATTTTCAGCATCCTGAGTGGTATCCTGAATGACATTTCAGAGCAAGTATGCGCTGTCTCCTGCTCAAATCAAACTCCAATATGTCATTTTTTTCTACTGTGAACAATCAAAAATCCTTCCTTGAAGTTTTTAACTTCGTTTTGTTGTTTTATTATTGAATTAAAGCCAACTTATTTTGATGATTAAACTTATCTTTGGATAAGTTTAATATTTAGTATCTGGCAATTCAATGTATAATAGTTTGAATGAGAATGTCCCCCATAAACTCAGGTGATCACACATGGTCCTCAGTTAGTAGCAATGTATGGCGGTGTGTGTGTGTATGTGTGTGTGAACTATGCTGGAGAAAGTACATCACTGGCTCTCCTACTCTTTCTGCCACCTCTTCCTATGGTTTCCCTGAGGTCTGGTGGGAGGTATTTTAGAGAGACATCCCATTTAGGGTTGTGTGTTCCAGGGTCTCTCATTCTGCACACTGTCTGGCTGTGTGTCTTCTTTATTTGTTCCCATCTGCTGTAGGAGGTAGCTTCTGCTGTGCTCATAGATCTGTGCCTTGCAGAGTCACCATCAGAGAAGCTTCCTCAAGTTCTTTTTGATTGTGATATTTATCACAGCCCCAGAAGGTGACAATACAGAGTAGAGTGTAAGTGTAAAATGAGAAAACGTGTATTGACGTGCTTACAAATGCACAGCATGTCTTAAAATCAAGTTATTTTAATCCTTTTTTGGTATTATAAAAGTAACTTAAAATAACAATATATTAACTCTAATTTCTGAAGTAAAAGTATTTTGTGTGTAATATACTTATCACATCCAGATAGGAAGTAAGTATTAGTAAATAAACATACAGAGTGCTATTTATTTACCCTAATCTACTAGACTCTATCCATCTCGTTCAGTTAAAAGTCCCTAACAATGAATAAAGTTCTTCAAAGCATGACCAAATGAAATCAAGAAGAAGCTAAGGCAGAATGATTAAACTTATACCTGAAGGTTATAACAACAAACCTCACAGAAGCCTAAGTGTGCACTGAGCTGTACACAACCTGACCATCCTCCTATCCCCAGTACCTCTCCTTTCCTGACTCACTGAGTAATCAGTGGGACTAGGATAAAACTCTTAATGCTTGCTGCATTTATCAGTCAGCAGAAACTTGTTTGAAAACAAGTTGGAAGCAAGAGAGAAACAGAGGAAGGAGAAGAAGAGAAAAAGAAAGAAGAAAAAGATGAATAAAGTGGAAATGAGAAGAAGCAAGGTGACAAAGGGAGGAAGAATATTTCCAAGTTGGGGAGATGCCGGTGTCCGTGCAAACATGAAACTTGCACAGGAGGGAAGAAGAGAGGAACTGTGCGGTTCTGCTCTGTATGGTCTGAACATGTTTTATTACCATTGGTTAATAAAGAAGCTGTTTCAGCAAGCAGTGTTGTAATTAATAGAGTTTCTGTGTGATCATTCTGATCTGCGTGGCCGGGAAATGAACGAGCAGCCTCCTACAAGGAGGACCTGCCTGGTCCAGTTTCTCCTTTTTTCTACTTGGAAAAACGAAGCAATTGTGCTCCATGCTAATTTGTTCTTTGTAAATGAGGAATGCCTTCACTTCCACAGTTGATTGATGCATATTCAAATATAACTGGAGTCCTAAATTCTTAGTCAGATTCACGCAGTGTGCTGTCTTTCCAGGGACTGTTGGTCTTGGCAGTTGAGAAAGAAACGTGATCGTGCAGTGGTCAGTGGTCACAGATACTGAGTTGTGGTCCTTGCTGGGACACAGAGTACTAAGTGTGATGCCATGAACAAATGGCTTCCAGATTCTATTTTGAACGTTGGTGTTTTAGCCACATGAAATTATCCTCAGAGACAGAGTTTTGCTCAAGGCTCACACATCATTTTGACTTTGCGATCTTCTTGGGCCCCAGCTGCCCTTGTCCTCAACCACTTCGCAGTGAAATTATTATATTGCTGGTTCTTGTGAACAAATAGAGAAAATTCCAGTTCTCTCTGGCACTGTTCAAAGTTCATACTTCAAAGAGCAAAACACTCATTAAGCCTACTGAGAAAGAGATTGTTTCATCCAACATTTCAGGAAAATGTCACCACCATCTGCTTTGAATTTAAGGATGTTTCGGTAGTCTCCATTAGCGGTGCCTTGACATTCTGTTTCTGAATACTTGGTTTCACATTCTGTAACCTGTTACACTACAATGTGTGAAACTTTGTTTCATCATTTGGTTTATTCATCCTTGCCTTTACTTTTGGAAAAGAAATTGGTTTAAATCTACAAATGCACTCGTTTGGATAAAGGAAGTATATTGGATGTTTCTAATTGCGGCAGTCCGCGGTTCTAACACTCAATTTGCCCTGCCTTCTGTCCTATAAGTTCTCTAAGGAGCCTTAACCTTCTGATAACTTATCAGAACAGTACTCAGTACTCCAAAATTAATAAAAATTATACTGATTATAATTTAGTGAGAGAGTAGAAAGCTATGGAACAAATGTGAACCAAGCACTTCTCTAACATTTGTGTACCCTTACAGGTTTTAAAAAATAAAAAATTCAAAAGATACAGTCAAGAGAAGCTTTGTTAGAGAACACTATTTTTAAATTCCATTCCGCGAGACCCATCACTTGGCAGTGCTGTACCTCTTCTTCTAATAAAGAGCACCTTAACTAATGGAAGACAAACAAAAGGCCTATATGTATTTTTAAAAAATCAATTATTAATAGCTGTTTGAGTTTGCTTTATATCAAGCTGAGCAAACAGAATCCTTTGCTTTTCAGCTTGTTTTATTACTCAAAGTTTTATTTTGTTTCCTTTCCTCCTAAATTGCATCTATTTATCTCCCATGCCCTGTCTTCCCTCTGTACATACTATATTGACAATGAGACGATTTGTCATACTCACTCAAGACACCAAGTACTATATACTTTTGAAAGCCTTCAGAGTGCTTTAAAATTAAAGCCTGGCAGAAAGTTCCTCTCCCCAGATTTGCATTCTCCAATCCATCATTTATTGGTGTTGCCTGCACTCTTCCTGAACTGCTGTGAGCAATATATATAGTCTACAGTAATTATCTTTTTTCTCTTTGTCTACCCAAACCTGTCACCCAAGAGAAAATTCATTTTCTGCACTGCAAATAATGCAGGCACGGCCAGCAGAATGATTGACATGGTATCCATCAAGGTACTGCCAGACTAAGCACCTGAGTCCCAAGCGTGACACATCAAGGTGCATGGCATCCATGTCAATTCATTCATAAGCATCTCTGTTTCTGGTCTCTCTAGGACACTTGAGTCTGAATGAGTTGCTCCAGAGATGAAATAATAAATGAAACATCACACAAGCTTCTTCCCAGCTGTCTTGATCATACTAATGTTTATGGTCTTGGACACTCTCAGTGTATATTGCCGGAACCAGATTCAGGACACGGGGCTCTCATTCATAAGTGACCGTGAAGGACTCTTTCTTTGACCATTTCTAAAAGTAACTTTTGTCTCCTCTAAGGTTGCTTTATTATTAAGGGGAATCAGATAATAAAATATATACTCTCCAGTAGTATAAAAAATAAATATCCAGAATAAGGATTCCAGGGTATTCCAGGCATATGAGAAAATCAATTCTAATACCACAATGGGTGTCATTTCATCATTCCACTGTTTTCAGCCACTAGCCAAAATCCCTAAATGTCTATCCTACTTACCAAGCTAAACAGTCTTCCAAATAGCACTTTGAATGAGGATTGCTGTTACTTTTCCAGTTGAAGTAAGCTATGATTTAATTTAGGAAAATTACTTGTAGGACAGCTGACATATCTTCCCACAGTACAATACTACACAGCAACGTAGCTTGGTGAAAATTTTAAATCTTTTTAATCACGTGTTTATTGTCTCAAACTTAGATAGTGAGTAGAGGGGATCTATATTTTAAACACAAATACAACTCATAAAAGTCAAATATTTTGGCCCTTCAAAAGTTTTCAAACATCTGAACAGCATTCACTACTTAGGATAAAACCCAATAAAGTTAAAAAATTTCTTAAAATATGTTTCTAATAGCAATGTCTGTCCTAACCCTTGATTTAAAATAAAATGAGTAGGATGTAAAATCCAAAGAAAATTAAAAATAATTAAAATTTATTTCACTAAAAATATGAACATCAGCTGAGACAGTTTAGTATTCAAGTAAATATTCAGAATACAGGCCAGATTAAACATTTCAAAATTGTTATGAATTTTAAAGCAAGCTCTGTTACTTCCAAATCTCTGGTTTCATTATTTAAAAATAAATATTACTGAGTAATATATCATAAATAGCCTGTGCATATTTTGGCTTTTGCCTCAGGGATACAAAACACAACCATTCAACTATATAACCCCTTCTTCTTCCTTGACAGTTAGCAAATTTTAACCTCTCAATAGTGCTTAATAAACACAGCACATTTCCACTCTAAGTTAATGATCCAATAGTAAGCATTTACTTGTGAAGCATAATTAATATTTGTTTTGATTTGAATATATAATGGCCCCCTCAACAGAGAGGCTCATGGGTGCTTTGTTCCAAGATGCAGATGCTGTTTTAGATTTTGGAAACTTTAGGAGGTAGGACCTGGTAGAAATAGCCCACTGGGGACATGTCCTTGGGGATGTTTCTTATCTGTGAGTGCTCTCTCTCTCTCTCCCTCCTCCATTGCTTCCCTGCCTCTTCTCTTCTTTCTCTTCTTTCTCTCCCATTCATGAAAATAATAAGGTAAAGAATTCCTGCCTATCCTCCCGGCAACAAAATATTCTTCCCATGAGCATGAGGCTAAACAACCATCGAAGGAAAACTCTGAAACCATTAACCTCAGCTAAGTCGTCCTCTCTTAGCTTGTTTTCATGGATGTTTGTCATAGTGACAAAATGTGCTTAGCAGAACTCAATCATGTTTTACTAAAGTGGTCATTGTCATAGTTTTCCCTCCATGCCTATGTAGTAAGGAGGCAGCTTGTTGGTTCCCGGCTGTCCAGCTAGCTTAGACCCAAAATAATCACATAGAAACTGTATTAATTAAAACATTGCTTGGCCCATTAGCTTTAGCTTCTTATTGGTTAACTGCCAGCGGCGGCTCCAAGATGTCCCTCTGACTCTGCCCTTCTCCCATGCTATAGGCCAAGTCAGTTTTCTTTATTCATTAACCAATAAAATCAACACAT
>LOJH01048186.1:2426-13073 GCA_001685095.1 Ellobius talpinus
TGATTTAATTAATACAGTTTCTGTGTGATTATTTCTGGTCTAAGCTAGCTGGGCCTGGAACCAACAAGCAACCTCCTCCTATACTCCTCCTCCTCTACTTCCCTTAAAAAAATAAAGAGCAGGCCTCCCAGGGATGTCCACTGAACATGGCCTAAAAAGATACAATTAAGACTGGGCACAAACCCTCATATCACAGCTGGATGTGTATATAGGAATAAATGAGTCCCAAGCACAGGCAAAAGAGAGACACCCCCCTTTCTCTGATATTTGGGAGTCCCACAAGAATACCAGGCTATATAACCATGAGGTATATGCAGAGGACCTAGTTCAGACCCATATAGAATTCATGTTTGTTCTTTCAGTTTCTGTAAGCCCCTTTGAGTCCTGCTTAGTTGATTCTTTGGCCTGTGCTCTCATGGTATCCTTGACCCCTCTTGGCTCCTTCAGTCCTTCTTCCCCCTTTTTTGTGGGGTTCTCCTGACTCTGGCTGGTGGTTGGCTGTGGGTCTCTGCATCTACTCCCATCAATTGCTAGATGATGCCCCTTTGATGATTAGGCTAGGCTCCAGTCTATGAGTATAGCAGAGTATCAGTAAGGATCATTTCATTAATTTTTTTCCCAGTTGTGTTGGTTCTATCCCCAGGTCTCTGAGCATCCTGCCTCCGGTTCCTGGCTATCTAGGCAGTGTCAGATGTGGGCTACCTCTTGTTGCTTGACCCATAATGTGGATCAGTCATGAGTTGTTCACTTCCATAAGTTCTATACCACCATTGCTTCAGCACATATTGCTGCAGGCAGGGCAGACCGTATGTAGGTTGATGATTTTGTGGCTAGGTTGATGTCCCAGTCTCACTGCTAGAAGCCTTGCCAATATACTTTTAACACTCAGTGAAACTGTAGTAATGCACCAGGCCATGAATATTGTTAAAGATGTGTGTAGAAAATTAAGCATACAAGAATCATTACCTGATTTAATTTAACCTACAAAATCTAAAATGGTGGATATGTTTCTTTCCATAATCTAGGCAAATGTTCTTTTAATGAGTTACATTTGCATTTAGTTTTCTGTGTTTCTGTTTATAGAGACAGGGTCTCAATATGTAGTTCAGGCTGGCTTTGTGCTCTTTTCCTCATGTATCAGCATCATGAATACTAGAATAATTGGTGTGCACACAGTTAAAGCTTCTTTTTCTATAGTTTTAGAGACACTAATAGAATATAGGAAAACCTGAACTTAGATTCAGACTTTCATCTGAGTTGTATTCTTCAATATATTTGGCAATAATTTCACATGGAAATGTCCTTTATCAGATAATTAGTTGGATAGACAATAGTGTTATATGCCTTCCGTAACAGCATTTGAGCAGCCACAGCATTTGGCACTTTCTGAAATGCCCTTGTTTATTTTTTGGTTATTTCTCTATTCCCAAGTAGCATGTATGCACCAGGAAAGGCTACCAACACCAGCAAAATGTTAAATGGAATCTCAGGCTACCTTGATTGTTGGACCTTAAGACAATATTTTTAAAGACTTCATTTAACAAATTAAAGATAGACATAAAAATAAAATATTTATCCCTGTCTGAAGGAATGTTCTAGCTTAATCTATTTAAGAAAAATGATGGTGGTAAATTATTTTATATCTTCATTTGAGGAGGTAGACTAAATGGGAAAAGAAAAACATAATATTTACAAGTCAAATAGGTTACCTTTTAACTAGAAGAAAATCTAACTGTAAGTATATTTCACTCAGAAAGCAAATAAAATATCGAAAGTTTTTGTAAGAAAGTTGAAGATGCTAAGGCTTGATATAATCCAAAGACTCTCTTTGTGTATGATTTGACTCTTAAAGTGATCTGATACTAGTTCAAGCAGATTGCATATGGAAATAAAAACACTGGGTTTTGTGTGTGTGTGTGGGGTGCATTGTGTCTTTAATTCATCTCTCTCTGCTTAATTCCTATCATATGGAATTTAGCAGAACTACTAAAGAGACATTTCAAAATGTTTGTGAGAAATATTGATGATTCTGGCATCCTCTTTAGTGGCATTTAGTCAACATAAGTTTGGAATATGAAGGAAAGAACACACAAGAAGATTAGAGGTTTAGAATGGGCATGTCCAAGGGGGTCTCATTACTATATTTGAATTATGCTGGCTCCCTTCATGCCAGGCTGAAACTCATTCCCTTTATCCTTGATGTGTTCATGATAAGTAAGTAGGTTCTTACTATTTGGGGGTAGTTATCTATCTTTGGGGGTATTTGATGGCTCCATTGTTCACTCACTTGCGAAGAGCCAACATTTTCTTTGTTCCAGTGTAAACTAAGTACACATTCCTTAAATGCCAGTGAAAACATGGAATGAGGGGGTAATGCATAAACTTCTAACCTAGCCTTGCACAGAATAGGCTTTCAAGAAATGTCACCCTCCAAGTGCTTCACTCTCCCAGAGTGATTGAATTGTGCTGCAGGCTTGTTTAGCAATGTGGCCAATATGGCAGTAATGAACCAGATTGCTTAGATAATTGGCATTCTTGCCTCGAATTGCAAGATTGATAGGTTCAATATAAGTCTATGCAGCCACCCATTCTTGTAATAGAGAGTTCTCATTAAGGAAATGGATTAATTGGCTTACTGATGTTTCACTGAGAGCCAGATTTGAATAAGTGGACTCGGCAGAACTGAGAAAAGAAAATTAAGCACTAATAATGAGAGAAATTTGCTTGTTTAGGCTGAAATCTCAGCCACAGGCTCAAGTCAAGAATCTCAGTTTGCTGTTTGTAAGTGGAAATAAACATTTAGGTCTAATAGATAAATCAATCTCTCTCTCTTTAATCTCTCTCTCTGTGTTTTATATACACACTCAGGGAGGCAGATAAATAGATAAATAGATAGATGATAGAGAGATAGAGGCAGGCAGACTGACAGTAGACAGACAGCCACTGGATGTCTAAATTTTCATGGGGAATCTTCAACACCATTTTTAAGAATTTTATGTCTGAATAGAACCATAGTGTACTATTGTTTCCACATAAAATTAATAATTCAAATCTGGGGAAAACTCAATTAGTATTTTCTTTCTTCTCCCATTTCCCCGACAGCAGCATTGGTTTACTTGTTGATTTTTGTCACATGCATCCCATTTTAAGATCTTGGTATTTGCTACATAATTTCCTATCTGGAAATTTCCCCACATATATGCATGCATGGCTTTCTCCTTCAAAGCTTTGGGCTGTGTAAAAAACTGTTTCTCAAGGATTATGTCCCTCACTATCTATTTCAAAATAATACCCATGGCAATTTATTTTACATGCTATTCCATACATGGTGGAGATCTTTTTTCATCCAGACCTTAAATGCTAGTTTTCCTCAGAACTATCACATGAAATATTATTTCCCTGTTTTTGTTTTTTCAACCTCTGTGCCGAATAGTTTTATGTCAGCTTGACACAAGCTAAGGTCATCTGAGAGGAGGGAGCCTCAGTTAAGAAAATGTCTCCTTAAAATCAAACTGTAGGCAGATCTGTAAGGCATTTTCTTAGTGAGTTATTGATGGAGGAGGGCCCAGCCTATTGTGAGTGGTGCCACCCCTGGCATGTGGTCCTGGATTCTGTAAGAAAGCAGGCTGGGCAAGCCATGGAGAGCAAACTAACAAGCACTTCTCTCCATGGCCTCTGCATTAACCCCCATGTCTCCAGGTTCCTCCCTTGAATGAAGTCTGCTCTAATTGCCTTTGATGATAAACTGCTATATGGAACTAATATATGAAGTGAAATAAACCCTTTCTTCCCAACTTGCTTTTTGGTCATGATGTTTCAGCACAGAAATGGAAACCCTAAGCTATCCTTCCATTAGGCTGATGTTTTGGTCTGTTTTGAATTTCAAGTGTGCTTGGGACCTAATAATTACTCAACAATATTACTTGAATAAGTCACTAAATTGACCTTTTAATGTAAGTTAGGGAGGGTCTTGGTTTGGGGGCTAAAGTAAGAGCTAATTTATGTAAAAGAGTTCTAAGTTTTAACCTTCATCGGAACCACCTATTTTCCATTTATATAATAATTTATATAATATTTTTGTGGGCACAGTAAGTCAGTCATAATATTTACTATCTCACATCCAAATGTACCACAAAGAAGGCACTGCTGCATAAAAAAGAAGATGAGAATCACATTATATCAGCTCTGGACTATGCCATTTTGATAGTATTCTTTTCATTTTAATATAAAAGTCTATGTTTCTAATATGAAGTCAGACCTTGGAGAAATCTTTATATAAATTTAGAGTAGGAACCCTACTACAGTATTGATAGAAAAGTACATATTCAGTTTACATTAGACTATAGTAAATACATATTTTTGCCTTCTCCCATCAAATATAACCAAAATAAACCCAATTAATAGAAAACTTCCAATACTCAAACTTTCACAATAAAAGGTCATTGCCTGCCTCTCTCTGAAAGGCTAAAAGCACTATGTTTCATGTCAATTTTCTAACCCTCTCTTATCAATACTGACTGTTTTAATTACTCCTAGTGATTTCTTTTATGTTCTGAAATTACATCTCCTTTAAATAGCACCCCCAGATCCTGTCAGTTCCACATGAGCTAATTGATACAAAGAAGCCAGATAAAAAGGGAGAACTGCAGATTAGGAAGTTCATTAGAAATTAGAAATCTGAGAATTACTAAAGGGAAGAGCTATATGGGGTCTTAGTGGCCATTTAGCCACCATGGGCAGGAATGGAACTCTTGGGATGATGCTGGCAGCTGAAGCAACTATGTCAAAGATAAGGAAGTGCCTATGTAGAATTAAATACTGTTTCAACCTTAACAAATTGTTTAACAATGTGTTAATGATCTGTACTGGATAAGAACTGGAAGAACATGGATTTCGTCTCTCATTGTTACTCCCGTGAATGGTCCTGTTTCCTATGCTATTCAATTAATTTTAATATAGCCAGCATTGAAATCATTGCCCCCAGAGCCAATAGGTAATCAAAATCATATTGTTGCTTGTCCTCTGATCCCATGGCTGCATTCCCCACAGCAATGGCATTTGACATGATGAGCGTAAGAGCTGAGCTATTATATCTTTTGATTTCACATTTGGCAGGGGCTGCCTGTGTCATTCAGCTGCTCTTTACCTCCTCTGGCAGGAGGAAAAGTGGGAAGTGGCTTAAACTATACACTGAGGGGCTCTTCCTAGGGGGAAAAATAGTTTCCAAAAGGTGAGGCAAAATAAATATTCAAATAAGCATTGTAAGCTAAATCTCCTTTGGTAATGACATCAGGACCTCTTTCCCAAAGCTATGATTTCCTTTTGCTCAGGATAATGAGATGCACAGTAGCAGCAGCCAACTGTCCTATCCTCTGTACAGGTAAGAAGGGGAGAAAACATAGATACCACTAGTTTATCCTAGAAACTCCGAGAGATGTAAATAATTCCTGTCAATAGCTACACGGAGAAACCAATGGTTATGGCATCTATGAGTGGTTCTTACTGGCAATTACAGATGGGCTTTTGCTTGACTTTGTTAAACAATACCTGCACTATTTCAGAGATTATTGTAAACTGTCTCACATACTGGGGTTAATAGGCACAAGAAATGTCTTTCATAATGGCTTTTCTGATGATGCTCAACCCACAGACATACTTCTTAATTAGTTTCCTGCAGTTAATAAAACATTTGGGGAAATCACTATTACAGTTTCTCTGGTTTGAGATCAACCATCTCTCATACATGTTAAAAAGTAAATTAAATGGAGCCAACAATGTGAGAGCCACATGTTCCATATGAAGTGCTCAGTTTTCAGTGCTTAGAATGACCGAATAAAGAGTCAGGAAGAGCGTCACAAGTCCAAGCACAAGGCCTGGCCACTGAGTAGGAAATTCTTTGCCTCTGTCAGCCACCTACTGCTTTGCCCTAAGGCATTGGCGAAGCACCTCCACACTTCGATTCCAGGCATTTAGTGTGAAGACAAGATCAGAGTCTATAACAGAATCAGACACAACAGAATCTTCCTCTCTCTCCCTTTCAGGCCATCCCCAAACACATATCCCTTGTATACCTACACGCTGTGAACCCATAGACCACAGGCCAGGACGGCTAGCCAGCAAGAAGTCACAGTAACCTCATGGCAGATGTGAGCAACGGGCTTACATTCAGAAGTCGTGTTGACAATACATGGAAATCCACTTTTCCTATTTGGTAAAATTCCTTAAAGGATCTTTACAATGTAGAGCTTTTCAATATTTACACCAAAAAACATGAGCGATCATCGTAGTCAAAGATATTTTCTGAAAGTTATTCCTAAAATAAGTGTCTGTTGCTTTCCCAGTTATTAACCTGCCTATATTAATGTTGTGTAACAGAGCATCTATTTTCCTTGTTTATTGAGACTTTAATGCTAGAATTTTGCTAAAGGCTTTCGGCTGATGGGGATTAATGGGGTGACAAATTATTCTGAGGATGTACTACTATTATTATTTTGGTTTAAACACAGCAATGTTTGCTGCATACTTCATCTTAAATCTCAAAGTTCTTTCCAATTTGAGGCCAGCTTTCAGTTTTGCTTTCAATTTCTTGGTCTTTGTTATTTTCATTGTTTTAAGTCATGTACAGTGTTGCTATTTGCTACTTCAACTGTCGAGGATTTTCTCAAGAACTCCTAAGCAATCCTGTTGTGGGTTTAATCATCAAGTCTTTCACCTTTGTCCAGCTTCCAAAGTAATTCCATTGTGAGAAACTAAAAGATGGCTTACTATTTAAAATCATCTGTAATTTATAGAAATGTATGGGTTTTAATTTCTTTTAATTTTCATACATGTCTATAATGGAGTATGATCACACACTTCCTCACTTCCCTTCTCCAGCTCTACCCTTATCTCCCTAGCAATTCCCACTCCTAACTTCATATTGTAATTTTTTTCATAGCCTGCTAATGAAAATTAGTGCTGCCAAGATGGGAACGGACATGGGAGTCCACGGGGGACTGAGAAAGTCATCTAGAAGTAGCACTAACCTGAAAGAAATACAGATTTTAGACAGCTGTGAAGGTTCGTTGTGCTTGTGAGCATGACTGGGTGATGAAATGTTCACAGCACTTTGGAGCTATACTTTTAGATGTGGCTTAAGGGCATTTCTAGAAAGAATTATTTGAGGGGGAAATATCTATTTTGAGTGTGGAGTCACTATCTCGTGAGTTGGGGTTCCAGACTGAATGAGAAAAAAAGAGAGAAACGGGGTGGCGCACAGGAATTCTCATTTCTCTCCTTCCCGGAGCACTGAGATGAGACTGAGCAATTGCTCCACACTCCTGCCACCACAGGGTCACCCACTGCCATGACCACTGCCTCAGGACAGACTGATGTCCTTAAACTGTGACACAAAATCAATGCCTCCACCTAAGATGCTTCCTGTTAGGGGTTTCATCACAGTGACAATCCAGTAACTTTATTAAAGCCCCAATGCTACTTACAATGAAATTCCCTGTCCGCAAACAAAGTACAAATGCTGAATTCTCATAGGAAAAAGTAATGAAATGTAAAACTATGATTTAAGAATGTCTCTTGTTCTTCCTTCTATGCCTCTACGTAGCTAACACCAAGATAAGGACATGTCTGGTTTATGAATACCTTTTGGCTATATTATTCTATAATAGTAATTGGCTTCTTTTTCCCCTCACTAATTATGACCCAACAAACTTGATATAATTTCACGTTAAGTTCCTAAAATCAATCATGTTTACTGAAAGATTATGAATAGAATAAATCAGCAAACTGGTAAAGGCCAGAATATGTTTGTAGTGAAAAGTAGTTTTTTTAAATTTTATTTTGTGAAGCAAATGCTCCATTGATGGAATGTAAGCTTCAAGCTTGAACAGTGTGTACTTCAAAATCTTTGGGATAAATAGTTTAAGAATGTGTGTGAATATATGTGGTAGATTAGAATTTGACTCTACACTACAGTTATATAAATATTTAAGAAGCAAAATATTTCAGTAACATACGATAATATAAAATTTTTGCCACTTAATTTAAACATACACTAATGACTCAGCTAACATAACTTGGAATAGATAGTATTAATATGGGGTTATCTTGCATAGATTCACCAAGGAGCTGTGGCTTTTAGATTTGTTCATGCCAAATTGATAACTAGAGAAATAATTTATGTGACCTGTAAATCATAAGAAATACTTTCCACAGTGTCACCACATCTTGTTTATATTTCCAGTTAACCACACATTTGCAAGAGGAAATTTGATTGCTCAAAAATTATAGCTTAAGTCAGCCTGCCATTAAAATGCATTTACAAGTCTGCCATCTCCTAGTACAGCTACAGCCGCATGCTCAGTCATGGCAGGATGATCATAGATTGCTATCGGTCTAATGTAGAATGACAAAATTTTCTAGAAACACTCTGGCAAAGAGAGATAGCTTACAAATAGCATATAAAAGTCACTTCACAAATTTCATGCAGTTGTTGGGATCAAGCTGAACCCTACAAAGTTAGTAATAAGCTAATACTAGAGTAAACAGCACTTAGAGACCATGAGAGCAAACTCTTCAAGCTAGCGATACACTCACAGAAGCAGAGGCATAGATGCTAAGAGCAGGTAAGAAGAAAACAGTTTCAGGTATATGTCAGTCTTTATGTTGTAGCCCTACAGAGTCTTTCATAAGGACAGTCATCAGGATGCTCTACAGTGCTATTGAGCAGGAACATACAGTTCTCACAGGTAAATATCATTCTTGAAAGTTGATGATTATCTTTGAAAGTAACTACATCTGATGACGGTTAAACCAAAGTTCACCAGAGACTGAAAATTAAAAAATAGCATTTAGAAACCTTGAGAACCAGAAAGAACCAGATGATCACATGACAGGTAATGTCAAGCTGATATGATGGACTTACCTGAGATGCACATCATATCCTCTGATCAAGGACCTCATATAGAAGACACAGTAAAATGAACGCGCTCATCAGCACGTGTGACAGTCACTACCTACAGTGCACTCAGATACAGGTGAGGCATGCTTCTGATAAAGGCCTTAGACTGAAAAGCTGTGCTTTATTAACACGCTCTGTGCTTATTTTAAACATGTGAAAATACACTCTATTGCAACTTCAGAGAGGGGATGGCATTCACAAGTTCCTGATAAATATTTTGACACTCCTGGTAAATGAAGAAAAGTGCTTCACTGATTGCCATTTTATTCTCTGGGAACTACAAATGGTCACTATTTCTGTAACTGCAATATTTGATTAATTTCTGTGATAATCAGCTGAGGGATAAAATAACCAGAATCCATTTATAGTATTGTATCTTTCTACATTAGCTGTTTATTGGCAATACAATAACATTAGTTGTGAGAATCCAAAGATAAACTTGAGATATTCTCTTCCATCATTGTTACATTCAACTTTACCCAGTGCTTTCTCAAGAATAATTCATTTTCTGAAGCAAAATATGCACTTCTTTTATTGCAGAGCAGTGGCTCTTCGAAACTGGATTATGAGAACAGAGTGTGCATGCTTTGCTTACTGAGATAATATCGTTCCCTTCTAAAATCTTTCTTTTGTTGCCTTCTCATTAAACTATAATCTATCTAGAGTGTTCTGAAATTTGGGGGTTCAACAGAAACAGTAAGAGGCTGAGTCTCAACAGGGAGAGAAAAATGAATCACTCAAGAGAAACAAGTTCAAACAATGTAAATTAATTTGTTATTGAGCAGACTTTCTGAATGACTGCCAAAATGTTTTCCTCTAATCCAGCGCTTACTGATCTGTTTGCTTGTACCTAATAATATCTTACCTAGATTCTTAAGCAAAGAAATGAAGGTAAATAGTTTCATTGCCTTTTGGCTGTCTCTTCTCCAATATTGAATAGGTTCCCTAGATGCCAGAGGGACAAATGGGTGGGGTGAGACTTCTGTAAATAATTGGAGAGGTTCAAAGATCTTATGAAATGTTCTGAAGATAGTGGACAAGTTTGAAGCAACAGATGCTTTTGTCTGATACCATGTTACTAGCTGTGGGAGGGCAAAGTTATCAAAACAGCAATATATTCATGTTTATATTACGTGTACACATAAAGAAAAAGCTGCAGATATATAAGGAGAGGGAAAGACTTACCATAACGTCTTCCAAGATTTTCTTGAGTTCTTCATGACCATGCCTTTCAGCAAGATGCAGCATGTCTGAACCATCCATGTTCTTCATCCTGGCTGCCCAAGTTGCCCCTGAACACTGAAGCAGATGAAGAGCCAGATTCTTTAAGCCAAACTTGGCTGCACAGTGGAGAAGTGTTGGGACCTCTCTGGCATGAGTATCTGGAGACACACGAAATAAAAGGTTGAATATATTATTATATTTGCACTGCCATAAAATAGCCAAATACAACCTAGTCTTGAGAATCACACTCAGAAAGCTGAGCAGAACTTCAGTAAATGTAAGAAAACACTGGCGGTCATTGCAATGGAGACACTCCTTCCTGTTTCCCCCCCAGGGTTTCTATATTTTTTATTACTTTCTTTTTTTATTAAAAATTTTCACCTCCTCCCCTCCTCCCATTTCCTTCCCCCTCTCCCCTTCCCCCTCCTCCTCCCTCTCCAGTCCTAAGAGCAGTCAGGGTTCCCTGC
>LOJH01048188.1:0-12844 GCA_001685095.1 Ellobius talpinus
GGAGGGAATTGGGAGGAGGGAAGGAGGTGGAAATTTTTAATAATAATAATAAAATATAAATAAAAAAGAAGGTTTTATATCAAAGAAATACAGTAATGAGGTAGGAATATTGTATGCTGTGTTCCACAGCTAACCATTGCAGGGATATAATTGTATACTCATTACCTAAAAATTCATATTACTGTTAATTATTAAAACTAAATTCAATTGGCACATGAGTGATGTGGGATTCTCCTCTAGATGCTGTGATTACCATTGATAAATAAAGAACTGCTTTGAGCCTATAGCAAAGCAGTGCAGAACAGAAATAGGTGGGGAAAACTAAACTCAATGCTGAGAGAAAGGAGATGGAGTCAGAAAGAGAAGCCCTGTAGCCCTGCCAAAGACAGATGCCAAAACTTTAGCCGGTAAGCCACAGCCATGTGGCGATACACAGATTAATAGAAATAGGTTAAATTAATATAAGAGTTAGCCAATAAGAAGCTAGAACTAATAGGCCAAGCAGTGATTTAATTAATACAGTTTCTAAGTGATTATTTTGTTCTGGGAGGCCAGGAAGAACAAGCAGCCTGTTACTACACATGAGTTCCAGCATCAGTCAACTAAAACACTAATTATGGTACAAAATGATTCTTAAATGCGGTGGACTTGTAAAATGAGACACACACTTGAGAAGATAGTTTAGTGGATAAAGCATGCAAAGTAAGAATGGGAGGATCAGAGTTTAGATATACAGCCACCGCCTAAAAGCTGGGTGAGTATGGGAACACACGTGCAATCTCATCATGAGGAAGGCAGAGACAGGGGCTCCATGGAGCAAGTTGACTAGCCAGACTAGCCAAATAAATGGCCACCTGGTTCAAGTTATGAACCATGCCTCAATATCTAGGGTAGACAGAGATAAACGATGACATTTGATATCAGTTTCTGGCCTCCATAAGTGCACTAGAAAACACATGTGCACCCACATACATGGGAATATACATATACACATGGAAACATACCATACTTACACACATTCCAAGTCACTGAAAAAAAACCAAATGTTAAGTACGATTTCATTCACAGTACATCAATCACATCTTAATTTTCTGGGTGCTCTCAAGATGCTAAGTATTCTTTTGTTTTTCCTTCTTTCTTGCCACCATTGGGTTGATGCAGTCAGGTCTTCAGAAATTCAAATCAGGCAAGTCTCAAGCAGTCTAACATCAAGTTGAGATTGATTGAGATTGCTTTCAGAATGATATTTACTTGGAGTAATGATCTAAATTGGTTATTGTTGGGGGAAAGTTTGACTGTGACTAGCTCAATTCCCTCTGCACAACAGCAGAAAGCTTTTCTGGCTATGTGTTTAACTGTTCCCCTGGTAATTCAGACATAAAAATAGGAATGCAATCAGTAATTGAGGTCACGCTTGAACAAGGTATACCAAAAACATTGCCAAGAAAGACACTAGGGATAGAAATCCTCTACTGGCCACACATTTCCAGTGACAATGTGATTGATTTCTGTGGAGTTGCCTATGTGTATCATGATTGTTCAGTACTTTCATGGTATATGCTAAGAACTGGGGTGAGAATGAACAGAGCTAGTAGCAGCTAACATCCTGAGAGAAGACAGAGCCAGACAGTGAGCCCTCTGTCCTTTCAGTTACTTCTCTAAGAGAAACTGCATCTGGCCTCTCTTTTAAAAGTTCAGAAATATCAGCCAGTTCATCCAAGGACACAAGCGTAGGTGGGTAAGAGAAGCTTCAAGGCCCAAGTCCCAGAAATCTGAAGCAAATCCATGTAATCAGCAGATTTTAAACAAGGACCTATTGTGACCTAAGCCTTCCAGACACATAGGATGAACAGAAGTATCCTGTCCATGCGTCTGCAGGAGATGTTACCCAACAGAGGTCAGTACACCATGAATGGAAATCAGCCCTAAGAGATGGGAGAAGCGAAATGTCCCCAAGTACTATTCCTAGTTCTTCCTTCTCTCCTTCCAAATGTCCCTTACTTGTGATTTATTTGGGTGGTTTTTCAGTCTTTTTAAATGAATACACATAGACACAGAAATAGAAGAAATTATGTCTCAGAACTGGATAAAATGGATCTTTTTTTAAAATTTGCGCAAAGCACAATAAGCCAAATTCTGTAATAAGGCATTTTATTTTTAAAAACTGTTGTAAGTACAGAACTCATTTCATTTTCAAGACACTTCTGAAGTTGCAGTTTCATAGAGAGTCCCATAAATTTGAAAATCAGCCATCTAGTCTCTTCTACTTTTTTTTCCGTGACTAATTATTGAACAACACAATGAGGGCTTCCATCAAACTTAATAATAATAAAACTCTCTGGATTCTAGTAGCATTCCAATTAGTAGATGAGTATCTAAAAGCACAGATTAATCTGCTAAAGCTACATGCATGGGCAAAAAGAAATCTTGTTTAGGATTTGAATAATTATCTAGACACCATTCTATCAGCAACATCTCCACTACTAAAAGAAGAAGAAAAAAAGATAGCCTCTAAGGGGATGCTTATTTTCAGATTAGTGTCAGGAAAGAGGATTTGTTGCCTTCTGCATTCAAAATGAGTGATTTATTTCTCATTATAATTTAGCTAATTTCTTAATTATTCTGTATTTCTTACTGATAAATTCAACACTCCAAAACCATATGTCACATCCACTCCATTGTTGAATAATTTCTACAGTACTTCTTCACAGCTACATTATTGGCTGAAAAAAATCTATGCTTTTAAAGAATCCAGTTCTAGGAAAAGAAAATGAACACCCTTTTTATGACAAGAACCAAGTGATTCTGATAAGCAAAGACAGATAAGTTCAATTCTCCTGACAGGAAAGTACTCAAGGAAGTTACAGTGTGTCTTAAGCCCGGATGGTAAGGGTACATCAAATGTCAAGGCAGTAATTGTTAGATCAAACAATAAAATGTACTATATAAAAGTAAAAAGGAAAAGAAAAGAAAAATTGAAGATAGTGTGATTCATAAAAGTTTAAAATTAAAAGATGAACAAAGAGCTGAATAATAACATGAAAACTAAAAGAAGGTTTAATAGAAAACACAGTAGTATTACTGAGATACAGCTTTTACATTTACTTACCCGTTAAAAAACAATTATAAAGTATAGGTTTGTAAGTGATCATCTATATCACTTTTAAAACATCATTTAATTGGGAAAAGGAAGTGGCATTGATTAAAATTCTCATTAATAGAATTAGTCCATGTTGCAAAACTTGACACATGTAGAGTGACTTCACAAGCAGGCTTTACTGCCTTGGACAAATTACAATGACATCTTTCAGGGTTCTGTCTTTCTTAGAGTGCAGCAGAGGTAATGAAGTTACCAACCACACATGCTTTCTAGTTAGCCTGAAAAGTATAATAACAATGAGGAGATCATCATCGTCTCACACTGTAGTTGATAGGTGTTATTGTTGTTGTCATCTTAAATAGCTGCCCCTCTCATCCATGTATCTCTTTGATGGATTTAATTTCCTTTTGATTCTGTTTACTGGTGAGCCTGAAGTGTGTAAGAGGAAAGATTCCTGTTTACATAATATCAATTTTCCCTTCAATCTCTACAAAAACAATTCAATATCATTTATGTCCATATCCTTTTGCTATAACAGTCTCACTCCTTTGCATATCTTAATTTTTTCTACCTGTTCCATCCCTACGATCTACTATGCTAAATTTCTGTGTCTCTGAATATAATGTGTCAATATTTTAAGATATAATTTTTTTTACTAAATCTGAGAGTTATTTTTATTTTAAAGAGACTTGATTATAAGGCATTTTCCATGGCTTTTCTGACTACATAGTAAGAGGGATAATGGAAACCAAAGAAGTAGGAGCATAGGGCAAAGCCAAATGCCTTGATGGATACTTTTTGCTCCTTATTCCATTCTCTTATATTCCAAAAGATTATGGTTTCTTTGGATTTTCAAATATTTCTTTGTAAAATCACAACTGAGTTTCATGGAGGAATTATATCTCTGGGAGAGTGTATCACCAGTGTGAAAATGCTTTTTCCTGTGAGACAATCAATTACAGCAATTGTTGAATTACATTCAAAATCCTTTGACATTCAAAACAATAATCAAGGTTTACTAATACTCATTGTTAATTTTCAATCCACCAATCTAATATTAATTTTTGTATTTTTCAACTATAAATAGTTTAATGAAATGCTCAAGGGGGCAACAAACACAGTCAACACATGTCTGTGTTTCCATATAAGTCTTTCAGGAACCGTTTGGGGAATCAGTGTTGAGTTTGATTTTGTGAACTTTGAAATCATCTAGTGAGGTATCTATGAGTGGTTGGCCAACATCAGGGAAATTTAAGAGTAGAAGGGTAGATAGCTGAGTCACATGCATTTAATTTTTAATAGCTGAAATGGAAATAGAATCTTTCTCAGTTTAACAGTATCTTACTCAATGAAAAGTCTCTAAATGTCTAGGTTACACCAGGTGAGAACAACTCCCCCTCTATGTCTGTGTTAACTTCACCTTCTTGTAGAAATTTTTCTGACCAAATGGTCTATAACTGGCTACTGATACACACTGTCTGCTACAACAAATTCTCCCATTCCCACAATACTTACCCATTACACACTGGTATATGCATTTATGCATTTGCTTAATAAATGACTCTATCACGACTTTGTGTAATCATGGAGACATGGTCCATGTCTGTATTTCCATTCCATACCATCATATCAACTTATATCACAAGCAATGACTTGGATATGTGAAATGTTAGTTGCCATTGATGGATGGGATGATCGAATAACTAAGTACCATTAAAGATGCCCCATTGGTATGTGTTCATGAACACCTGACAAAAGAAGGAAGAATGTGGTAAAGAGAATAATGGAGTGAAATCATTTCCCCAGGGAAAGACTGCAGCATGCATATGCACAGTGGAGGAGGAATAGTTCAACTCAGCATAAGCAGATGACAATTTTGTCTTATGACATGAAGTCTTATAAGACTACCAAGGGGAAAAAAAACTCCAATTCCTTAAAGTAAATCTTAAAAAGTAGGATATGACAAGGAGCCCTTGTGGGCAGGGATACCTTCAGATGGAGAGCAGATTAACAATCTACTTCCAGATAGAGAGAAATGAAGACACACCTGTCACCATTTTTATTATTTGCTTCAACTTGACCTCTTTGTATAAACATTTAAGAATATGGACCTTTTCAAAGAATTACAGGAAATTAAGGAATTCTGAGAACAGGTGAAGGTGTACAAGGAAGATCACACCAATTGTTTGTCCAATACCAATGGTCAGCCCTGAAGACATATGTGCAAGTCACATTAAACAGACTGAGAAGATTATATTTATGTATTTAGGAATATATATGTGACAACAATTAATAAAAGAAACCATGAAAATGCAGGGAGGGGTATAGAGAAGAGTTTGGAAGAAGGACAAGGAGGAAGAAATGATGTCATATAATCTCAAAAAAATTAAAGAAAAATAGTTAAAGAATATGGACCTTCAAATTTACAAATTGGTCTTTTTATTTAAGTTTTTCTATTACTAACAAAGACTTTGGAGTCCGATACTAAGGAGAAAACCTGGTAGAACAATGCTGATCTTACCATTTTTACCAGAGATCAAGCAAGCACATCTTTCCACACATCCCAGACCTAAAAAGACTGCAAATCTCTAAGTCTCACCCTACTACTTCCTGTGTGTGTCTCTATCCAGCTTCCTGGGTCTCTGTACTATCTATGGCTAATTCTTGTCAAGTATTCACTGGTTCCAGCCCCCGATCCAAGGTTAATTTTATGAATTCTCAAAATTTTAAAGTATTTCTCAAATAAAATTCTACAACAAATATGCACAAATAAGAAATTTCAGAAACTAAGGGTATATATAAAGCAGAAGAAAAGAAGAATGGTCTTTGTTCACTTGAAATAATTTATTATTGCTATTTTCTCTAAACATAATTCTAACAGCCTTTCATAAAAATGCTGCTTTTGCCCACAAATGACACTAGTATTGATTTTAAGTGATTGAAAAGCAAAAGCAGGAAATACAGCAATATTTAAAGACATATTTGAGAAATGCAGGCACAATTGACATATTTTTCATTTAGGATCATGGAAGGGATTTTGCCTTTCTATATAGTTCTGAGCATCTGCTCTCAGAAACAACCAAGGAGAAATAAGAAGGAGACTGAAGTTCATGGCTTGGTAGAAATATTCATAGTTAAGTATAAAGCAGCAAAATACGTCAAACTTCAGTTTGTTTATCTGTTAACATCTTTTTGTTGCATGTTTTAGCACAGTAATATACTACATATTTAAATCCAGACACTGTACTGGTCTGAGAAATAGTCACTTTCAGTAATTCTTGGAAAGGCTGTAATTTATGTAAACTGATACCAGGAATAATTATGATAGGTGATAAGTATTATAATAATGAATAACCATTGGAACCCTTTGCCAACTGACAATTATGGTAGAAATGTTCCCTAGTTCAATTTCTTAGTAAGGTCAGAAGAGAAACTTTTGTTCTTTAAATTGCATCATCTCACCAAAACCTAGTAAGTCCAGGTCTTCTTGGCAAGGAAAGGAGATATTTATTTGTGGCTTTTCTGAGATCATGGTCCTTTCACAAAAATTCATCACTTAAAAAATTCTCTTTCACTCTATTCTTGGTTTATGTTGTTATTTATGAGGCATCTTGCTATTGAAGGTGAATTAATGAACTTCTCTTTGGCGATATGTTATGAATTCCAGATTGACACATTCTTTCTGCAAAGGCCTGTAGAAGTGAGGTGATCTTCAGAGGTGCTAGGACATCTATTGTCTCACAAATATATGGGTTGGGATCTGGAAAACTTTCTCTGATGTTATGATTACAACAGTGATGGTGCAGATCAGAGGCCCTTGAGGAGAAAAGGTCTCACTAGGGACAGATGGAGTTTGCATGTCCATAGCTCCAGCCAAGATCTAGAATATCTCCACCTTAGACAAACACTAGAGTGGGGATATATACAAGGGCGTGATGAATTCTATTAGAGAGCACAAGAGCTATAGCTGTTAAAATATGGACTATTCTCCCTTTGGGAAACATAGATGAAAGAGATTTGGAATATAAGTAACACCTGAGAAAGAGGGAGAGCATGGTAAGTAGAAGACTTATAGAGGAAATAGGATTTCATCTATTTTGGAGTCCAGGCATCATAAAAAATATCCTCAGCAATAATTACAGAATTTGTAAAGTTATTTCACAGGACCTAGGACTGAAGAAAAAGAGTACTTAATTTTCACCCATTTACCCCTATACTCACCTCCTTTGTATTAATTTAGATTTTCCTTTGTCCTTGAAATCATAACTGACAGATGAATTCCACGTTTTACTTCGGCATTAGTAGACATTGAATAGCAAGTATAGAAAACAGCTATAATGAATTTTCCTAATCCTTTTTTTTCTTTTTGAGTTTTAAAATGTCAGTAAAGCACTGTTACTCTGTGATCTCATAATGACAGTTAAACTGTAATTTGGAGAGCTGGCTTTGTAGGTTTTAAATATCCATTTTGTTGCATGACAAGGGAGGAGAGGTATTTTTCCCATGTACACCTTTGAAAATTAAATCCAGATGAAGCAGTGGGGCTTCGTGGGCAAACCATTTTATTGTGGTGCAGTACAAATGCAAACTAAGCTGAAGTGTTCAGAAAGCTCACTTTATTAGTCAACAAATTACATGATCAGATCAGAGCTACAGACTTGGTTCAGTTAGCAAAGATTTTGCTTCACATGCTTGAAGACATGAGTTCAAATACCCTCCAAAACATGTAAACTTGAAAGTAAGAATTGTTCTAGAAAGTTGTCCTCTGACCTCTAAATAACATAAGGGCTTCTACATATTCTCTCTCTCTCTCTCTCTCTCTCTCTCTCTCTCTCTCTCTCTCTCNTGTGTGTGTGTGTGTGAGAGAGAGAGAGAGAGAAACTTTTAAAAATAAAATTAATTTAAAATGCAATCTTACTCTTCTTCTGAAAATAAGAACTTGTGGTGTTTAGGGAGACTTAAAATGTTTACGGGATACATTTTTCTTCTTTTTACCATGATATTCAAATCACTTGTCAAAGCGGCTTGAACAGTAGGTAGACCAAGAGAGATAAAATGAATGGGGTGCTTTTTCTAGCAAAAAAGTGAAACTTGTTACTAACAAAGCAAGGTAGGCAAGGAAGAGTCAATAACTGACAATTTGAACTTTGAAGGATCAAACAAGCAAGTCACCTGGATTTAATCAGCAGAAATCTATAGCTAACATTAGCTTGTTGAAACAGTCATGCAGATCTATTTTGTATGAGTTGTGCTGCATCATAATTTCACTGCAATAGTCCGCCAAATGCCTATTATATGCTCTCATTCAAAACAAATATGAAAATGCTTGAAGCAAGTGAGTGCTGAAAATAAGAAAATACAAGCTAATTAGTTTATCTTCTTGCTAATATAACTGATAAAGTGATTATAATGACTTTGTTTATGATTCAGAATTTAATACTGTTTACATTATTAATAATGCATAAGAATTAATAGTTGATGCCATAACTGTTTATTCTTCATCTAATAAAAATTCAGTTGATACTCTTAATTTAGAACCAATTATAATGTATTAGAAAAAGCAATTATAGTATCAGAAGAAGAAATATAATATAACTTCAATAATTAGTCTGGAGAAACCATGGTGATAGCGAACTTGAATTGTGAAGATTACCTGATGGTCTTATACAGACTTATTTTTTTTAAATTTTGAACATTTATAATAGTATTATCAAATTGCCTAAAATACAGAAATTCAAAGTGAACTTAGAAACAGAAATTACGGATTGGAAGAGATGGCTTATAGTTCACAGCACTTGCTATTCTTGTAGAGAAGGAAAGTTCAGATCTTACGCCTCACATCTGGTGGCTCACAGCCACCTGTAACTGTAGCTCCTGGGATCTGATGCAATTTTCAGATGCATACACACAGTCACACATAGATAAATTTAAATATTCTTTAAAGATGAATGTTTTGGTGAAGAAAATCAGTTGATAGTAAGAATTTATTTATAGAAAATTTTATTTATCCTCTTAATAAATATCAATAATATATAACTGGTGTGGAGGTGATGTATGCTGTGAATATGTTTTATTGCCATTGGTTAATAAAGAAGTTGCTTTCCGTATATAGCTTAACAGAATAAAACCAGACTGAAAGAGATACAGAGAAAGAGTAGGTAGGGTCAGAGAGAAGGCGTGTAGCCCCACTGGAGACAGGCACTAGATACCGGATGGAACTTTTCCTGGTAAGTCACAGCCACGTGGCAATACACAGGTTAGTAGAGATGGATTAGTTTAGGATATAAGAGCTAGCTAAAAATATGCTTAAACTTTTGTCCAAACAGTATTGCAAATAATATATTTTCTGTGTGGTTATTTCAGTTCTGGGTAGTCGGGAATGAATGAACAGCCTCCATCAACATATAATATTATATATAGTATAGATCTAAATTTCATTAAATCTCCCTAAACACATGTACACACACACGCATACAAACACAAGCACACTTACATGCTTTTTCTTAATCCAGGTCCATAGATTGCTCATTATTTTTGTTCTGTCATAAATATTTTAAAATAAAAAAATAAATGAATTGTAAGAAAATTAGTCAATTGGAAAGTGATGTGATTTTAAGTGCGAATTCTGAATTGTCATAGCAGGACCAAGGGACAGCACATTTCTCTGTGTGTGTGTGCTCATACATGTGTCATATGAATCAATCTCATACTCTAATGTGTGTACACAGAGGACAGATGTCCATTTCATGTATTCTCAGACACTCTTCTCCTTGTTTTCTGAGATATCTTTCTCAGCGATCTATAGCTCTGAGATATCTTCCTGCCCCAGTTTATCCAGCTCTGGGATTAATTTTACACTCTTATACAGACTTTTCACCTGGATTCCAAATACTGAACTCAGGTCTTTATACTGTGTGCTTATCTGCGATCTTTGTGATTGTATAGAAAGCACTTTACCCCTTAATCTGTCTCCCTAAACCATGTACTACAATCCTTATTTTCAGAAATCAAAGGAACTCTAGTGAGATCTGGAGCTCAGCTGACACATGAAACCCAACCACTGTAGATATGTGAAGAAATCTGGAGAAAAGATTCACATTCTCCACCCTTCCCAAAAGACATTGGTGTGGCTTAATTTCGGTGTCTAGAAGTTCAAGGCTTTCAGTCAGAATCAGGGGATCTCTCTGATGATCAGGCATGAAAAGAGAAAAGCATGAATAAGTTATGAACATGTGGACCCACAGGGTGAAGACTGAGTTCCACACAGAGAATGGCTGTGTCGATGATGATTCTGCAAAAAATCCTTAACACCTGAGACACTAGTAGATTGATGAAGCATGAGGCTCTCAGATAAGTAGATGGCAGTAGCAGTTGAGCAGGATTTTCAGGGTAACAGAGGCAGCACTAACCAAATATTTTTTTAAAGGAGGCATAATGAAGAGTCTTCATCCTCTACTTTACCAAAGTCTTGTCACAGGGTAGTTGTGTCAAGTAGCACTAATGTGTCTACGTATCATCAGGAATGTTTCTGGAAATTACTGCAAACTCAATCATAGTTATATAGCATCCCAAGGAAATTCACCCAGAGTCACTGCTTTAAACCAGTTTACTTTTGTTTAACACAATATTGTATTATACCCTTTTGAAAGGGACAGAGTTTATTTCTCTGTGAATATCTTACAAAATTTGGAAAATAAAGCATCTGTAGGAAATGTTTAAATGAGAATTTATGAAGATTTAAACCTATGCTGAGTTTGAGATCTTGTGATTTTCTTTCCAGCCAATTGATTTTCTAGAAACATTTTTTTGAACTAACTCTTGTAGACCAGGCTGGCCCCGAACTCAAAAAAATCCACCTGCCTCTGCCTTCTGAGTGCTAAGACTAAAGGCGTGTGCCAACACCTCCAGGTGAAACCTTCATTTTTATTTCTGTGTGGTGACAGTTTTGTTCTTGAAGTGACATTGGTTTATGAACTAAAATCGAAGGCAAGTCAGGTATCAAGTGCTACCAAATAAAAGATGTGGAATTGGACAAAAATGTATCTCTTTATCACCTCTCCTATATCAGTTGGAACTGAGACAGGCCAGACAGCATGGTGTTCTTTATGTAGCTACACTAGCACAAGTCTTTTATTGACAGGTACAGGATTCATTGTTATTCCAAAGGGAATAATGCCATATAAGATGCTCACATCATAGAGTAATATTAACCTCTACAAATTAGGGAGTTGATGACACAGATACAAACTAGACGACTTTCAACATTTTTATTAACAAAAAGGAGGCAAGAGCATAAAATGGTGTCTTAGACAACAATGAGGACCCTGAGGGAGACATACATGGATCTAATGTACACAGGAAGTAGTAAAAGTCAAAATCTTCTGAGTAAATTGGAAACATGGGAATCATGAAAGAGGATAGAAGGGGAGAAGAGTGGGGAAAACACATAGCTCAATTAAAAAAATAAAAAAGAGGCATAATGTGAGCACAAGCAATTTGTGATAGAAAATATTAGAATAAATATTTACTTCAAAGACTTGTTAATGACAAAGTGGTCTTACTTGGGAATGGAATAGTCCCATAGATTGATAATAGAAAGTATTACACTGGAGTATGCATTCATTGAAACCCATCAAATTGTGTGTGGCCTGTGTAAGTTTACCTTTGCCACAACAAAGGAACTGTGAAGATATTTAGAACTTGGATATATCACACTTTCTTTTACTTGCAGTGATCAGGATTCAGAATTCAGAAAACAGTTGATTTGATTTATATAAGTAAGTGTGGATACACAGATAAATACACTGAAAACTCTTTTAAACACATTCTTTATAAACCGAGGAAGATAACAATAAACAGATAAGTTTATACCTATCTATCATTGTTACATTGTATATCATCTTTGTGTGTTCCTAAGAACTATACCTTGAGTAATTTTAGGGTCATTTGTTGTGGGAGGCTGCTCGTTTGTTTCCTGGTGTCTTAGCCCTGAAATAATCACACATAAATCTGTATTAATTGGAACACTGCTTGGCAAAATCACTTAAGTATATTGCTAGTTAGCTCTTATATCTTAAATTAACCCATTTCTATTAATCTGTGTATCGCCACAAGGCTGTGGCTTACTGGTAAGTTTCTGGCTGGCAGCTTGTACCTTTCTCCTCTGGCAGCTATATGGGTTCTCTCTGACTCCACCTACTCTCTCTATACATCTTTTCCAGCCTGGTTATATTCTGTTAAGCCATTGGTTTCTTTATTCATTAACCAATGAAAACAACACAAATACAGAAGGACTTTTCCCATCAGTCTTTGGCAACTCTCTAACACTGAGAAACCTAGTACTTATGTCTTTATTCTCAATATTACTTAGGAGTAAAAAATATTGATCTTTGAGGCAAAGGTGAAGCAAAGTTTGAAGCAGGACATATAAATTGCAAGCATTTTGGTTTGTTGTGCTTTCTCAGTGATAGGATCACACATGATATCAATCTTGAGCAAGTTAGGTACAGGAATTAAGGAAATATCTTAAAAGTGATGGAAGCTTATTGAAAGGTTGGAGGAATCAGCTTTAAAGAGCCCTGTCTGTCTCAAATTGGGAAGGTACATAAACTAGTATATTGTCAACACAATTTTATAGATCATTGCAAAAATCCCCAATTTATACTCAAAATGTAAATTTGTACAGATTGATAGCACACAGACAGACACACACACAACACACACACAGAGAGAGAGGAGGGAGAG
>LOJH01048189.1:0-13072 GCA_001685095.1 Ellobius talpinus
GCTGCTGGCAGGCTATAGAAACAAAGGGACTCCCGCCACCTGGATGAACTCACTACCCAGACCCAGTGCCCAAACAGCAGGAATGACTTTTCTAACTGAAAGTCTGGATGACATCTTACTAGTGAGGGATTTGATTTAAAACCTTCAGCTGAGTGGTGAAAAATGATTAGAGGGAAAGCCATTGTTTTTGTTTGTTTGTTTGTTTTGTTTTGTTTTTTTAACATTATTCAGTTCAAAGTAATAGCTTGGGCTCCCAAAGGAGAGGTGTGGATTTGGATTCATACGGCTGAGGTTTGGGCCCCAGCTGTTGTGGACATTGGCCTTTGACCTAAGAGAAGACCCTTCTGTTCCCTAGGCCTTAGTTTCCCTTATTAGAGACTGGCATATAAGAGGAGGAAGAGCCAAATGTGAAAACTGGCACAGACCAGTCTTCAAACCCAATCACGGTCCTTACCCTACAGCACCTGGCAGCTTTTACTGGTGCCACCTGGTAAACATTGTAAAAATCTGTGGGATAGGCCTATAAAGCTGTTGGCATTTCATAAGTGGTCCTTATCATTATTAGCATTAATTGGCAGAAGAACCAGGATGAAGCCACCCTCCTTATCCTGTCTACCTCACAGAGCTGTATTGCAACCCAGCCCAGGGTGGGAAGGGCTTGTATGAAGTACAGAAGACTGTCCTGGCTGCTCCCTGGTTAGAGTTCATGAATACTGACCCCCTTCAGCATATCATAAACATCAGCTCATATCAGGTGATACCCAGTAGACATCACACAGGGAGCCTTAAAATGCTCAACCTCTCCTCCATCCTGACATGCTGGGCAGCTTGATTGTGTTGTTTAGGTGACCACATACTTGCTAACATCACACGATGTTCCAGTGCTGGGAAAATGGATGAGGCACTGTTTTGAGAGACCAGTGTTGCCCTTTGTCTTACAGTGGTATTAACTATGATTTCCTGCAGGAGACAACCTGCAGAAAAGACTTTCTGGAGCTTTGTGGCTTCCCACCAGGGCTGGTTCCCTGTCCCAAGCCTAGCTGCACCTTGACCTGTTCTGTGCTACCTAGGGGGCATTGTAGGAGATAGTCTCCTTAAGACTCTCGAGTTCCTAGAACGGTGTACCCTCTCTGGCTTGCCCTGCTGTGAGGTTTTATTTGTTGGGACTGGACCCCATTCCTCCAGATCAAGTGATCCTAGAAGACAAAGTGCTCACAAAATGTTTTTCTTTCCTTTATCTTCATTATCAACCAGCACCAACCATACCCTACTTGTACCAAGATCCTCATCCCCAGCCCTGTTACCATCGTGAATTGTATCTCTTGTTCAGCCTCCTGTGTTTTCTTATCACTGAGGATTGGGAGCACTGAGAAGACAGCCACACAGACAGCCACAGGCTTGTGGGGTCTTCACACATTGGTGTTAGACAGAGGCATTTCTTCTTGCCACTCTCCTCTGGCCCAATGGCTGTCCTTCTAATGGATGCTTTTTCAACTAGATGCTTTCAGTAAGCATTGACTGTAAGTAAAGATTGCTAGGCATAGGTTTACATTGGTGAGCAAAGACTGATAAAACCCTGCCTGCCTTCCCATGACTCCCCTGCCCATGTGTCAAACTGGATCCCTTGTAAGCTCCACTCTCCTCCCTGCTCACTTCTACCCCCTTCATATACATTACCTCCATTACTGCCTTGCTCAAGGACACAGCCCATGTCCATGGTTACCCTTTTGTTTCCTTTACAGCTACTTGTAACAAGTCTGGTGACTGGGTCCCACAATTACCATGTATCAATTCCCCAAGGCATTGTGGAATGCATGGGCTCTGTAGTTATTAGCCAGGCAGGTCTATGGGAGAGGCATCCTTTTAATTCCCACTGTGAAGTTATAGAACTGAGTCATGCAGCAATCAGATGACTTGCACCAGGCCATACAGGTGGCTCGTAAACAATTGGCTTGGTAGTTCCTCTAGAAAAGCAAAAACACAAAATCAAGGCTACCCACATGGTTGGTTCCTCCTTGAATGCCTGAGCGAGAATGTGTCTCCTGTATTTGTCTTAACTTCCAGTGGCTCTGGTGGCCTTTGTCCCCCTGGCCTACAGACTGTCTACCTGCCCTTTCGCAGGGTCTCTCTGTCTTCTCTTATTTCAGGCCCCTGTAGGGTGAGATGTTCTCAGTTTAAGATCTGAAATGCATCTCCTACAACCCTTTTTCAGAATGAAGTCACGTTCTCATGTTCCAGGCCTGTTGGGGGAATTTGGCCATCTGGTCTAATGACCAATAGAATGGATGTGGTTTTCTCTGGAGATACTTGACTCCTTAAGAAGGAAGGGAAGAGGGTCACGGCACTCTTGCTCTTGGCCCTGGAAGACTTCCTGATGCTACACCTCGGTGACCTGATCCTGATCCAGAGTTTTTTCCTCATCCTTCCCTGGCTTTGTTCTGTATCTGTGAATGTGTTATTTCTGTTTCATCCCTTAATAAATAGTCCTGATCCAAGACTTCTGTGGATTGCAATTTACAGGCCAGCATGCCTTAGGTGACCAGCATGGCCACCCTTCACCTCCTCCCACCTTGAAAGCACCTTGTCCACTCTTCAACCACAATGATCCAACCCAGAGCCTTCATCAGTACCCTCTCCTGGCCTAACTTCTTATCCTCAGTGAAGCCCCTTACACTCCTAGCATTGCCTTGTCTCTTATGTCTCAACTTGGCTCATTTTGCTGTGTTCTCATTGACTTTGGAGCTTCACAAAGAGCTAGGACAGGCTCCACCTTCCCTTCCCTGACTACAACAGAACTGTGGCTCAGTAAAACATGCTGGGATGTCTCCTCGCCTATTTTCCCAGGAGAAGCAATCTTTCTGCCCTTCCCAGGCCTCCATGATATATCCCTAATGTCTCTTTTCCATTCAGAAACTCAAAAATAAACTGAAACTGTCAGGCCAAGTAATAGATCACCAATAAGCCCCTGTACTGTATAGAGTCTTGGATGTTCTAAAAAGCCAGGCAGGGGCCTACCCTCCCCCCTGCAATGCTGTCACTCACAGCTAGAAATGCTCAAGAATAGCCTGAATGTGTTACCCTAGTCTTGCCTATTTCAACTTAGAACATGGCCTGGTTTTGCTCCTGTAATATTGACCACTTGTCAGTCAGTCTGATCATTCACTGTGATCATTCAGCTCCGTTCGCTGTTGGGAATGGGAGCTACTCACTCTCTTTGGAAAATGTTCTACAAGAGGCCATCCTATCTTCCTGGAGCCAACCAGGTGAGGAGAAACACCCAGTCATATTTTGGGCAGGTGGAGCCACAGCAGCCCTGGGGTTTCCTGAAGCAGCTGGGTCAGCACTGCAGGCAGTGAGGGCTTGCAGCACAGGGCCCGATCTCGAGCAATGCCTCTGCCTTGACTGTTACAGAGCACAGCTGATCGTGGCCTCTGAGCCAAGTTCTGACCAAAACAGCATCCTCTCTGTCTCACTCCTTAAATCAGACAGCTCGCTGCCCTGATATTTCAAGAGGCTGGCCAGAGCTCGCTGCTGTGAACAGCTTGGAAGGCTCCCCTGAGCCTCTCCCCATGGCTTTCCCTGCACATCCCTGGCCCCTTTCCCTCTGTTCTGCAGCTGGTTTATTCACTGTCCAAAGACACTGGCAAGAGAGTTCCCCGTCACCCCACCCTTCTTTCCTAGTCCTGGTTTTTTATAGTTATTGGTGTTTTTACTTCGCAGTGTACACACAGGGGCGATCATCCATGTTTTGTTTTATTTGTTAATGTTTATTTTCTTTAGTCTTTAGATTTTTATTTTATGTATATTGGTGTTTTGCCTACATGTATAGCCATGTGAGGGTGGTGGGTCCCTGGGAACTGGGGTTGCAGACAACTGTGACCTGCCATGTGGCTGCTGGGAATTGAACCCAGGTCCTCTGGAAGAACAGCCAGTGCTCTTAACATCCATGTTTTTATACCAGCTTCCTAAGTTTATTTTTTTTCTACCAATTGTATTGTTGGTCAGAGTTAGTGGAAAATTCATCTCTATTTTGGCTTCTGAGGCTGAGTGAAAGGGGAAGGCAGAGAGGAAGGCTCAGGTGCTCATGTGTAAAGAGCCATCTCTGCCCCAGCACCCGCAGGATGCAGTGAAGAGCAGAGGGGAGGAGCTGGTACATCAGGACCTCTGCAGCATTGTCACCCCATGGCCATCACCCCATGGCCACAACAAGGGCTGAGGGAACAGTCAGCTCCTCAGTGCTGAGTGGAGGGAAGGGCAAAGCAGAGTTCTATGACTATGCTTGGCATTGCTCACTCCGTGAGATCCCACCTGTGGGTTTTCAGTGTCAACGACCTGGACTTTCTGTGGGTCATTTATTTTAAAAACAAACTGAGTTGTCTACTCTTAGCAGCAGTTACACTCAGGGCTTAATACTATTCAGAGGAGACCTCAACACTGGAATCATTGTTTCCCCAAGATGCACCTCCTCTTCTAGCCTACATGAGTTTGTATGTTCTGTCCTCCTCGAGTAAGAGCAGACCTTCTAGCACCTCATCCACCTGATCCCCCATCTCCTTGTGTCTGCTGGCTGTGGTGCGGTGAGGCATACCCTAGTAGGAGACCTGGAGGAGCCTGGGGAGCATCAGAGGTGAATGAAATTTGCCTTTTTCTTCACACCTGTTCCTCCTCAAAACCTCACTTCCTCAGTCTCATTTTTTTGTTTTAAAACATTTTATAAAAGACAAACCTACAGGAAATAAAGCTCCCTACCGAGTATTGCTCATTACTGTCAGGTTCACACACATTGCAGTACCCGTACGTGTGTGTACCAGCACCCTATGAATGAAGGTGCTGGCTTCCAGTGCTTGCATGTGTGACCATATGACAACTGGCTAGCTTTGCATAGTGGCTACCCATCTATGCTGCCATGAGCTGGTGGGTTTTTGTTTGCTCCGCCCCCTTGCTGACTCAGCCGTTGTTGGTCTTTTCCACCATGGACATTCTGGTGGCCATGACCCTTAGGGTGTGGTTCCACTCACCAGTGATGAAGCTGAGCATCTCTATGCATTTCCTTTGGATGTCCTTTTCTTGCGCAGAGCCTGATCAAGCCATTTGAGTTTATTTCTATCTAATTTTCAACTGTATCAATTATTAGAAGGTCTTGAAAGATGACTAGTCATTGATTCACATTAGGTATCTATCTTTTTACATGTTTATGTATAATCATATGTGTGCAGATGCATGTGTGTGCCTATGTGTGTAGATGTGTGTCTATGAACATGCCTGTGAAGATCAAAGGTTGCCATCCAGTATCTTCCTTGATTGCTCTCCACCTTATGTTTTAGGTAGGGTCTCTCACTTAAATCCAGAACTCAACAGCTCAGCTTACTTCATTAGCTTCCTTGCTTTGGGACTCCCGTCTCTGCCTTCCAAGTGCTGGGATGACAAATGGGTTTCCATGGCTACCTAGCATCCATGCAGGTGCAGGTGATCCAAATTCTGGTCCTTATCCTTATGGCCATAAATCATCTGCACAGCCCCTCATGCCCCAACCGTCTCTGTGGCAGCCCATCTTTTCACACCTGGTGGGCAGTTCTGTGTTGCTTCTCACCGTTAGATACCATACAGAGTTACCATCCATAACTCACACTGCTAAGTAGTTATCCCTCCCCGACTGGATCTTTGGTTTCTGCATCTGAAGGACATGGTCAAGAATTTCTGATTTCTTCTCAGACTGTTTTATGTGTACTTTAGGGTAAGATTTCAACTTGCTGGACCCTCCCTGCCGCAGAGCCATTGTGCCTATGCCATAGAGCCTGTAGGCCTAGGTCTTCTACTTCTCTGAAGGAAACCTAGTTAAAGGATGTGGACCCACTATCAGCTCTCCTGATAATGGAATGCTTATCCTATTATGACCTCTGTTATTTTTACTGCCCGCATTGTTGCCATGTCATGCTGGTTTTTTGTTGTTTCAATCTTCCTGGATGTGTTTTGGTTTTATCCACCCTGAATTAGCTTCAGAGGACCTCCAGGGTGAACAAGAGTCCCAGCCCTCTGCTTCACACCCACCGCATGTGGATCCATCCTCTCCTCCCTGCCCTTGCTGACCCAGCAAGACAGCTCCCAAAGTCCAAGCCCCTATACCTATGACTCGGGTTTCATCCAGGCAACCCAGCATGGGATGCTCGGTAAACCCAGTCCCACCTGTTTCATGCTCCACAGAACTTCTGTCGGGAAGCTGTTTACAGACTACCCAGCCTCACCCTCCCATAACCACTCTCTCTGTCTTCATGCCATGCGTGAAGGATGTGCTTTTCTAATGGTTACAGAATCACTATACATGCAGGAGGGTCCCTTCAGTGTCCTGGTTAGGTCTAGATAGTCTCTATGGTTGCCACCCCTCTTATCTACTGGGATACTGAAACCATGAGTTATATCAAAATCTATACATGCTATGCTTCTTCCTATACATATAGGCTCGTGAGAAGTTTAACTTTAAATTTAGGCACAGGAAGAGGTTAATAATCATAATGAACAAAATAATCACAACTATTTGCCATAATAAAGGCATTAAAAACTTATAAATAATTTTATTTCTGGCATTTCCCATTTATATTTTTAGACCATGTTTGATTGTCCATAAGAGAAACAACAGGAAACAAAACTGTGAGTTGAGAAACCACCGTATTGAGGAGCTGAACATGAACAGTGGGGGACTGTGTGATCCTGCCACACATGGTGGAGGGATTACCTGGGTAGTAGACCATGTAACTAGTTGGTCAGTCTTCTTCTTTTCCCATGTTGGTCAAAATAACAATTCTAATTGTTTTTAATCAAGGCTTTTCTTGCTCCCTGGGAGAGATAGTCAAGACCCAGAGGGACCCATGGAAGATGAATATTAGCTTCCATCACACTAAAGGATGAAGTGAACCACAGTGAGCTACAGTTTACCAGCTAGGAATCTACAAGCTTTGGCATACACTCACACATTTCAAAATGGTTATTGATGACAGTTTTCGCTGTCTAGATAGAGACAGGTTCCTGCGTCGTGGATGTAGGAAGATTCCTGGTGCTTCCCACTCTGACTTCTCTGTTGCTCTCCACCTCTCGTTTCTCCTCCTCTTCTCCTTCCCCCACCCTCATGCCTGTCCTCCTAAGGTGATCACTCATGATGTGCGTAGTTCAGTCTGAGGTACAGACATAATCTGACATTACTGAAGACTCCAACGGGTAACATGGCCTCCAGGGATTTTCCAAGATCGACTTCCCTGCTCCTCACCTTTGTCACGTACTTAGCTCAGTTCAATCTGCTGTTTATTGAGGTCCACCCCAGGCTCTGTCAGAGGCTGGTAGAGAAGGGCCTGAAGAAGGGGCTCAGATCATTGTTCCTCAAGTCTCATTAATATTACACAGCATAGCAGAGGCCCGAACAAGAGGTTGAGAATTTCAGATGGAAAGGAAGGTAGGATGGAAGTAGCCTCAGTGACAGATGGGAATAAGAGGGCAGGAAGCAGGGAGCTAGATGGGAGGAGGAAAGGAATTCTGTTCTGGGAGAAAATACACATGAGACAGGCATTCCAAGCACTCATATGCTGCAATGGGCTGCTGTTTCCGGGGTTCAGAATCTAGGAGGTCTCTCACTTCATCTGGTGCTTGTGATGCCTCTATGAGAGCCTGCTAGGGGTACCACAACACACTCACACAGATCTTAAACAACAGATTTTTTCTCATAGTTTGCAAAGCTAGAAGTCTAAGACCAAGGGGTCAGCATGGTTGGTCCCTCTCTCCTAGCTTCTAGTGACTTGATGGCACTACTTGGGGTATAGAAGCTTGACCAAGATCTCTGCTCCCTTCTTCTCATAGAGGTTTTTTTAGTGCAGCTGTCTATATTTTAAAGAAAACTTTTTAATGTTTCATATGTATTTAGTGTGTGCATGTGTGCATGTGTGAGGGTGCCAGTGCAGAGCTCAGAGGATAACTTGCAGGAGTCAGTTCTCTTGCTCCTAACACATGGGTTCCAGGGATCAAATGTAGGTCATCAGGCTTAGCAGCAATAGCCTTTGCTGTACTCCACTGTAACCTCATCTCGGTTAACTGCATCTGCAGTGACTCCATTTCCCAATGACGTTATCATGGGGTACTGAGCCAGGGTAGGATTTTAACATACAATTTAAGGAGGGGCGACATGGTTTATCTTGGAACACCATGCCAGAAGATGCATGTTATAGCATGCATCCCCTCTTGGTCCCTAGTCGTAGGATCTTGCCTATTACCTTGAAAGTGTGGCTTTGGGGCCCGGTGCCTCTCTGTTCCTTCTATATTGCTTTTTGATACAGAAATCCATCCTGTGCATGCTTGTTACCTGATCCCTGCATCCTTGGGGACATAGTGTGAGCTTATGTCTAACTTCAAATCTCATCACTCCTCTGAGGGGTACTTGCCTGGTGTTCTAGGCAGAAAACAGAGCCCAAGGTGCACCTGTCAGATACCATCGGCCCTTTAAAGGAATGGCCATCTCTTCACTTGAGCGTGCCTCATGACCCCTTGAAGGGCCTTCAGTTTGTAAAATTTTCCAACCTTCTCTCTTCTAGGGTAAGGAACTATTCAGAATTTATGAGGCTGACCAGGACCCGTAAGGGGCCTTTCCTTCTGCCTGGCGTGTTGTTCCCAAGGAACCTTGCAGACCAGGAGCAGTGGTCTCATCTACTTCGCCACATGTTTTTATAGCTTTGTTGTGACAGAGCTGTACCCATGGCTGCTTCTGTACCAACAGTAGCTGCCGCGGTGAACTGTGTGGCTCAAAAGTGCTTATTCTATGGTCATTAACTGAAAAGGGTCATTGATCTCCGGGGTCGAATTTTATAAAGACCTTTGCCACTCTCGGTTCTTCTGTCTTTCCTCTAAAGGTATGATCAGACGGTGGCCTGTGAATATGATGAATGACAGAGGGAGGGAAATAAGCTTTCCCATACTTGGTCTGAGAGTACAAATGCAGGTGACAGGCATGTGAGTGTGTAATGCCCACAGTGCACAGTTTTGTCTTTTATGTTGAATTTCAATAAAAAGCAAGTCATTGCATTGTATCACCATGACCTTGGTACCAAGGAGATGATGGAAGCCTTGAGCTTGTTACCATGGAGATGTGTGGAAGTCTTGAGCTTATCTAGGTCAGAGTCTCTCAAGGACACCTTGGGGCCTCTCAAAGAAGCTAAGCAAAGCATCCTTGTGGCCAGCCCAGCCAGCATCCCGTCACTCTGCCTTGATGCACCTTAGATATGTGGACTCTGCCAGTGAACACAGCCCGTTCTCTAGAACTGCTCACCAGCCATTCAGTCTAGACATGACACCCAGGAATCCAGGTCACAGTATTGACCTCATAATTGCCCTGATCAAGGTGGCAGAACTGGGACTTAACTGGCCAGTGTTCAGAGACTGATTGTGTGTGAGCGAATTAATCACCCCAGTTATTATAAAGAAAATGAGAACTATTTACTCTTTCCTCCTAAAATCTGACAACTTCTAGAACATATCAAAGAGTTTTTAAAAATATCTTCATTTTAATGAATCTTTTTAAGTACCTAATTTTTGGGGGGTATTCAAGGTTAGACATGACCAAGTCTTCAATTCAGATGGAAGATAAAGCGTATCGGTCTCGCCAAGCTTATACTTACTGTATCCTGTTTTCAGATGATCTTTACTTCCAGTCCTTTGGTGCACTTTTTCTGCTGACTCACGTGATCATGCCTCTGGTGTGGTACTAGGGATACCCAGATGTGGTCTAGAGGAGAGACCCAGTTGCTCTGGAAACCTTGCCCACCATCTCCTAGCAACAGTTCACCACCCCCTGCTGTTTCCACCAGCCAGCTGGCTAACACAGATCTTCTTCCTTCTAGCCCTGGGCCTGGAGGCACACACTGCCAGGGTGCCAGCGTAGAACATGCCGCCTGTGAGAACCTGCCCTGCCCTAAGGGTGTGCCCAGCTTCCGGGACCAGCAGTGCCAAGCCCATGACCGACTGAGCAGCAAGAAGAGGGGCCTGTTGACAGCAGTGGTGGTCGATGGTAAAGGCCCTTCCTTTCAATGTAGCCTCCATCTTCCCCCTTCACCCCCAAGAACTGTATATACCCACTTAGGGATGCTCATAACCCTCAACTCCCATCCCAGTTCTTCCGAGAGCACTGCTGTCCTTGGTCCAAGTTAGGCATGGCCCTACTCCTGCAGTAGTGGACCTGAATACTAACAGCTTGAGATCTCCTGACACAGACCATGAAGGCGGATAAACTAGATTCATTTACTGCAGGGCCAATGTGCTGGCACCTGTTTTCCAGTGTGCTATGTTCTGAGACACCAAGAGTAGAACAGTATATTTGAGTCTGTGCCATTTTGCTTTCCTGGGTTCACTTAGGGTTGGCTTTCCTCTTTGCCTGGAGTACCAGAAGACTTTTGAGAATTGCGAATAGTCTATGAAAGCAGGCAGTCAACACAGGTCACTTTCCAAGAACCTTCTTTCCCATCAGGAAATTGTCTACCATAAACTGCCACAGTATTTCCAGCACCAAGAACAAGTTAAGGTGTTATTGGATCATGGCTCCCTAGAGTTTGTGATATCTGGCCGTTGTAGCTGAGGAAACCCCAAGGCCTAGTCCAGATATTGGTTTTCTTTTGACTAAAGTTCTTTCTCTTTGATAACTATGACTTTGTGGTCTAATGCTAACAATATGGTCCCATTTATCAATCACACCCCAAGCCAGGCACAAGTTAGCTCCACATTCAAGGTCTCTTTGAGTATGTAAAAGAAGCTACAGAAGATGAGAGGTTATGTGACATCTATACTCCTGCCATACACTCCTACACAGCTGACTCAGCTGACCCAGAGAATAACCCACTGGCTCTCAGTTCTCAGATACTCTGCCAGGAAGCACAAATTTAGACACAATGAGGGACACTTACAACTAGTGCAGCTGGATCTGATTTCTGTAATCTCCAAATGGTTTACAGAAGAGTGAATTCTGGTACCATCTTGTTTTTCTTCCCTGTGAAATCCTCATTCTGGCACCTGCAGTTATAAGTTTGAATGTTCTTAGCTGGTTTTGGAGAAACCCAGATATCCCTGGCAACAGCAGTTTCAGGTCTGTGGCTCCCTTCCTTCCTTCCTTTTTCTTTCTTCCTTCCTTTCTTTCTTTCCCTCTTTTTTCCTCCTTCCTTCCTTTCCTTCTTTATTTTAATTAATTAATTCTTATTTATTTGTCTGTTTTTTTTCAAGACAGGGTTTCTTTGTGTAGCCATGGCTATCCTAGAATTCCCTTTGTAGACCAGGCTGGCTTTGATCCACCTGCTTCTGCCTCCCAAGTGCTAAGATTAAAGGCATGTGTCACTACTGCCCAGCTCAGATCTGCATTTTTTTTTATCCCAACAAGCTGACCCCTCAGTTTTGAGCTGTCTTGGAAAATAGCACATGGTGTTTTCAGTGGTACCTGCTTAGCTGGGGACTTTAAAGGTAATAGAAAATTCATTCCCCAGACATTTTCCATGTATTTAAAAAGACACTACCTTTGGAGGCTGGGTAATTATGGCTATGCTACCACTTAGCCTGCAGAATTCAGAAGGAGCTCGGCTTTCTCATCTCCAGCTTTTCCCTGAAGAGAAAGGAGACAGACTTCCCCCTCCCAAATAAAAGGGTGCTGTTGGCAGTACCCTTACTTCTCCCTGACTGGCCATTAATGTGGTACATGAACAGCCTACAGTCTTCCACCCACCCCAGGCTTATTCAGGCCCCTGACTGGGTCCAAGGCGTCAGAGGAGAGAGCTGCCACAGTCCAATGCAGCAGCTCACTCTGATGGGATCCACCCTGTTACCAAGCCTCCGCGGTCTCCAGGAAGCCAGGTAGAAATGGTTTGACTTTTCTTTCATCCTCTTGTCCTTCCCTAGAGCCAGGAGGCTTTGGTGATGTGACACACCTGCACCGTTTCCGTTTCCACTCAGCTCTCTGTGGGGTTATTGGTTGCTGCCTTGCTTTGGTTTTAAACCCTTTTGCTTCATGTATTTAGGGGAGAGGTCCCACTTGAGCAACTCCGTCTTAAACTTCTACTTACTGCTAACAGCTTTTGAATAGCTCAGTACTTTGGTTCTCTTATCGTTGTAGCATCTAAGACTGCTGTCTGCCCAGCCCTCCCTCATGGGGAGGCTCCTTGAGGACTTGATGGGTCTAGAATGCATTTCATCACCCATTTGCCTCCTGCTCCATTCTGCCCACTTAACAAATAATTAGATCTGATGGGTGTTACCTTTGACCTGGAAAGCCCAGCCATGTTTGATAAGGATAACTTACAGGCTAGTGGCATTTAGCCTCTGAAGGAGAGGCCTCAGGGTCAGGGTTTTGCGAGAGTAGTTTGACCTATCGTCCTCTGGGGTGAAATTGCCAAGGCTTATTACGTCTGTGGTTCCATTTCCCTTGGTATAAACAGAAGCCAGCATTTTTTTAAAAAATCATTTCAGAAGGGCAACAGCAAAATAATAAATGGCTGATTCAGATGGCTGACGATAAGGGTTCCTCTGAAGCCCTGCTTTCTAAAAGGCACAATAATTCTAGCTGAGCCGTGAGAGCAGCGAGCCCTGTGGTTGGGCTCTGGCTCCTTGCGGTCCATTGTGAGTGCCCTATTCACAGCGCTGCTATCAGTGCGGAATTCTTTGGCGAGTGACGCACAGTTCAGTAAAGGGGGGCAGCATTTTCTCTCTATACTCTCTCCCCTCTCTCCCCTCTTTTAAAAAGAATTCTTGCAGAGGTAGATTTTCCGAAGGAGGACTCTGGACCACAAGTTCATCCCACCTCCAAAGGAAGACAAAGCCTCTCCTTAGCAAAGATGCCAAAGAGGAAAAGCCTTCAGACAGAAACCCTCTGAGGTGGCTGCCTGCCAAATCAGACGGTTTCTGCTTTTCCTGTGGGATCTTGACACAGTAGAAACATTCAAGGGTTTAGACCCGTGTGACCAGGCCAACAGCAGGCTCCATGCCCACCAAAGTGTTAGAAAACCGTGTCTGGACAAAGTAGCCTTTTCCCAGCTCCCTTGCATCACACAGCAGACCCACCCACCCC
>LOJH01048192.1:0-10664 GCA_001685095.1 Ellobius talpinus
GAGTTCTAGGACAGCCAGGACTGTTACACAGAGAAACCCTGTCTCAAAAAACAAGCAAACAAACAAAAGCATTGTTTTTGATCCCTCTCCAGGAATAAAGCTATAGATTCAAGCAGTTTAACAACAAAAGTAAGAAAGAAAAAAGAACTAAAGGAAAACAAAAGCTGCTCAATATTAGGTAATGAAATATTCAACTATAAAAAGCAGAAAGCACTGCTTTTATGTGGTAACTTATATGTTACCACATGGATGAACCATGAAAACATTATGCTATCTGTTCAAAAACTGAAAACAGACTGATTGCTTTAATTACCAAGAAATAGTTATAATAGTCTGAGTTCTATTAAACTTAAAAGTCTTGTTTCATTTAAGAAAGAGTATTCTCAACTGAGCTGAATTTTACAATTAATAAAGATATTAAAATGATGGTTCAAGTCCAGAAGACTGCCTGGAAATTTTCAGAATTAATAATTTACATAATAATTTGCTTTCACATGTTTCACATGTATGAGCCAGGCATCATTTTACATACCTACAATTCCAGTAGGCAGAGAGAAGCAGGAGGACTGAACATTTAAGGTCAGTTTCTCAAAAAACTAGAAAGATCTTCCTGCAAATATACAGGATCCTAATTTAAAAAATCTTTTTTAAATTTATGATTATGTACAGACCTCTTCAGGTAAATTTTGTAAAACAAATTCTAGTGATGTATTTAGACTAAATTATTAACTAACTTCTTTTGTTAAAAGCATGGTGGTAAGTATACTAAATTTTGTGAATCATAAAATCTCTGCCATTACAATAAGAAAAGTCACTAATATGAAAGTCAATACAGTTTTATTTCAACCTTGTAGATTTTACGAATCTGGGTCCTCTGTGTAAGATATTAGTTATGAGTCTTTTCTGTCAGATATACAATTTATATTCAAATTGTTTTATCTTCCCATTCTAGTAAGACTTTTATGTAGATGTGCTAATACCCATTCCTCAAGTTACACTTTTGTTCACACAAAGGCCCCCTCCTTACTGCAATCCAGGAATATGATGGCTTGGAGCAACGACCCTTCCCCCTTCATTTCCTGTGTGCCAATTCTTTTAAGACTGTCTAATTGAGGGGCTGGAGAGATGGCTCAGAGGTTAAGAGCAGTAGCTGCTCTTCCAGAGGTCCTGAGTTCAGTTCCCAGCAACCACATAGTGACTCATAACCATCTATAATGAGATCTGGTGTTCTCTTCTGGCGGGAAGGGTACAGAAAGAACACTATATCACCCCCCCCAAAAAAGACTGTCTAATTGAATTAAGACTAAGGTAAAGACAAAGTCATCACCTGAATAGAATAAAAGCCAAGTGCACTTACTGTCTGTCCAATAGATCTTCTCCTGCTCAAAAGTAAAGTTTGCTCTGTGTAGACACTTCAGTTGTAGTTGTGATCTTTTTCTTTGCAATCCTAAACTTATTTCTAATATAATGGAAGAACAGCCAGTGCTCTTCACTACTGGGCCATCTGTCTCTCTCTCCAGTGCCCTACTTTCTATTTTTATGTACAGAGTGTGTACATATGAGTCCCCGTCCCACTTTGTTTTACTAGAGTTTCTTAACAGGAACTGAGTGAAAGACTATTTACAAGAGTAAGAGCTCTCTTCAATGGTTATACAGCTGTAAAAAATGTCTCTGCCTTCCCTAGTGACTATTAACAGCCTACAGATAAGATACTCAGGGAAGGGAGACGACAGATGGAAAAGATGCTAGTTGCTAGCTGGAACCTTGCCGGTAGGCCATGTGCCTCATGGTAAAATATAAAATAATGGAAATGGGTTAATTCTAGATGTAAGAGCTAGCTAGCAATACGCTTAAGCTATTGGCCAAACAGTATTGAAAAAAAAAACTCAGGGAAGGTGGGGCCTCCTAAACCCCTCCCCCTTAGCTACTGTAAATCCTCAGGAAGAAACAGGATATTGGCTAACATAACTGCAGCAGAATCAATAATGCTAATACGTAGACATCAACATGCTCCAAAAACATAGTTCCACCTCCCTCAAGTACTTCCTTCTGTTTTTAAATTCTTTCTATTTCCTCTTATGTTATAAGTTATAAGGCCGCCCCAATTATGGCTGAGCATTCAACATACCCTTGTTCTTATAACAATGATCAATTAGAAACCTCAGAAATTACCAATGGCCATTGTAAAAATACACTTTTCTAAAATGGTCATTTAGTTTCTTAACTGTTAAGTATAAAGAGTTCAATTTTAACTTTAATAAGACAAAACAAAAAGCATAATCATCTTGATTCCATACTTCCACACATTCAGTCATTTCCCCCTATTAGCCACTAATATAATAATGATATACAATAATAATGATCATTTCCCATTTTCCCCCTTCTCCCTACATTACCCAGGTTAGGCAGAAACTCATAATCTTGACTCAGCACTCTGAGCGCTGGTACCTATCACTGTATCTGAACTTCAATAGCCAACCTTTCGCCTGTTTTTTGTTTAATTTGGTTTGGTTTAGTTTCCCTACTCTGCTTTTAGTTCTCCAAATCTATGCACAGAATAATCATTATAAAATTTAGGTTTGATTATATGACACCTATCATAGTATTACCTGGAAGAGAACTACAGTTGTCCCTGTCTGTTGAGTTTGTAAGTAGGAAAAGAAAGAGTTATGGAATAAAGGGTAAATGAAAACCTTTGACTCCCTTCTAGAAGACTGGCAGAATTGTGGCAGCATCTATATATAAAAAAGGTCAGTCTCCTAATTTGTTCAACTCAATGAGATACTGACTGCTCTTATGTGCTTTAGTTAAGTATTTAACATTAGAATAGCTGTTTTAAAGTCTATGGTCCCTAAATTCCTTATCTGCTGCCCTTCGCCAAGTAAGCCTTTTAGAAACAAGAACTACACTTAATAACATTCAATAACAAGAATTTTTAAAAGTCTGGAATGCAGAAGGAACTCAAATATTTATTGGCAGAAGAGATGGTTCAGCTTGTGGCCAAACCTGATGACCCAAGTTCTATCCCTGGGGCCCACATAATGAAAGAAAGAGTCCTCTGACCTCCACACATGCATGCTGTGGCATGCATGCACATATAAACAATATGAATGAATGAATAAATGAATGAATAAACAAACAAACAAATAAATGTGATGAAACTGCGGTGGGATAATACTCTTGTACACTGTAAAGCTTTCTCACTCATATTGGTTTAATAAAATGCTGACCAGTCAGTAGCCAAGCAGAAAGTATAGGTGGGGCAACCAGACTAAGAGAATTCTGGGAAAAGAAAAGGCAGAGAGGCAGTTGCAAGTCAGATGCAAAGAAAGCAAGATGATAATGCCTTACTGAGAAAAGGTATCAAACCACATGACTAAACATAGATGCTAAGAATTATGGGTTAAGTTGTAAAAGCTAGTTAGTAATAAGCCTGAGCAACAGGTCAAACAGTTTATAATTAATATACCAGGTGGGACAGAAACTTCCATCTACATGAAACACACAAACAAAAAAACTAAAGTATGTTGTGGTTCTAATCACCATACCATATAATGTGACTGTGATAAGTTTATATCAATTGTCAGCTTGACAGGACTTAGAACTATCTTGGGGACAAATACCTGAGGGATGTTTGTGATTAGATTATCTGAGGAGAAGACAATCTTAAATATGGGTGGTACCATTTCCCTAGACTATGTAAAAAGGAAAAAGCTAGATGAGTAGATGAGTATCAGGATTCATCTGTCTCTGTTCCCTGGTGTGGACAGTGTGTGAACAGCTGCTTCAAGCTCCTGGTGCTATAACTTCCTTGCCAAGATGAACTGTACTCAAAATATGAGCCAAAATAAACACTTCCTTCCCTAAGTTGCTTTTGTCAGAGTAACAAAACAAGTAACTAATACAAAAAAATGGACCAGTATGTTTGGTGGAGAAAATTTCAAGCAGAATAGCATTCATGTTGTGTCATGGTTATTGCTCACTGGTCTTATCCTGCTTTATAGTTTTGTTTTGTTTTTTTTTTTTTAAAAAAAAGGTACCATACTGAGCTGGCACCAGAACCTAACAGCAGCAGCACTGTCCATGTGGTAATGGTTTTGCTAGCATGAAAGATACAAGATTGAAGCTTATAACCACACTTTCAAGGGTTGATGAGGCCAGTCAATGCATGACAGGGACTGAGTTCCTGCAAAGGGACCCTGAAAGGTTACTGCATGAAGTTTTTAAGGTAAAAGCTAAGTTGCAATGTTTGACATACCGGAACCATAGGCTATATGCCAAAAAAAGATACAGGCATGAAGGTATGGAGCAACCTAAGCCCCTTGGCGCCCAGACATTCCAACAGTAGCTAGCCCAAAATTCAGGACAAAGATCTGTAGGATATGATGCTTACTCTGCTGGGTCGGTCTTTGGTCTGATATTAGTTTGCTGTGTCCCTTCTCTCCCCTTTGAGATAAGGATGTTTATTTGGCCCCATTGCATACTGGAAATATGCATCTTGTTTTTTTATTGCTTAAATAAAATGTAATAAACAATGTTTATAATTTTGTATGCACGTGTGTGTATATATACACAAGTGCCATAACATGCCCATAGAGGTCACAGAATAACTTGCCAGAACTGGTTCTCTCATTTCACCAAATGGGTCATGGGGACTTGAACTCAGATCCTCAGGCTTGTTGGCAGGTATCTTTATCTGCTAAGCCATGCCTCAACTCCTCAGTTGAGAGTGTAAGGAGCTTGAGTCTCATTAAAAGTTGGGCTTTTAAACAGTGTTGGAACTATAAGACTAGGGGTTTTGAAGTTGGACTGAATGCATTTTGTATTATGGCATGGCCATGAACATATGGGAACAAGGAGAGGACTTGTGATGATATAACCGATATATATATTAAGATTTTTCTATACTATCCTGCTGTGTGAACTCTCATCCCATAGATCTTTAATTTCCTGGGAGGAATGCCTCTACCTGCAGCAGGCAAGAAGTGTCCTCCCTGCTCTTTGGCAATGCAGCTTAGCACACTCAAAGGCATTATGCAAACAGACCCCATTTAGGCATGTGACTTTCTGTATCCTGAGCCTACAATGATGAGAAATGCTCATTGTTTTTCTATCCCTGCTTTGAGCTAATTCTGAGCCACCTGAAATAAAAGCTATACAGCATTATTGCCTAAAGTCCCCTGGTTCTGTTGACCCTCATAATTCCTTGGCAACAGTCTCTTGCAGGTTGTGCTATGATGGTTTGCACTGTCTACTTGACAAGATCTAAAATAACCTTGGAGACAAACCTCTGGGAATATATGTGAGGGATTATACTGATTAGGTGAACTGAACTGGGAAGGCCTACTCTAAATATGGGTGACACCACTTCCTGGGATGTGGTCCTAGACTGCATACAAAGGAGAAAGCTAGTTTAGCACCAGTGTTCATCTATCTCTGCTTCCTGGCTATAGATGGTGAACAACTGCTTCAAAAACCCTGCCATGATGGACTGACTATATTCTTGAAATGGGAGACAAAATAAACCTTTTCTCCCTTGAGTTGCTTTTGTCTGGTACTACTGTCACAGCAACAGACAAGTAACTGATAATGATGTCCTTATTTGGAAATAGATTACAAAGATTAAATCCAGCAAAGTGAATTTAAAATTGTTTTATCATATATTAATGTAACTGTTAAGTTTTAGAGGGATGCCACAGCAAAAAAGCACAAGTTCAATGAGACATTTATTTTCTCAAGGTTCTAGAGGCCAGCAGTTCTAACCTTCAGTTTCAGCATGCTCAAATGCCTTCTAAAATATGTGGGGAAATCCCTTTGTCTTCGTAGCTTACAGTGATTTGTCCTCAGTGTTCCTTGGCTTGCAGCCACAGTAAAAACAGAAATCTCTTTCTCTGACATCACATGGGATATCACAGATACGCTATAGTATATACATCAGTTCTTACAAAGATACCTGTTACTGGGTTAAGGTAGGTTTAAAAACCAGCCAACATGTATACATTTGGTGAAGTATATGATATTCTATATGATAAATTATTTAATTCACTTATGTAACAAGACATACAGCTCAATAAAATAAGAACTGGGTTTAGAGGATGGGGAGATGTCTCAGCGGTTAAGAACACTACCTTCTTTTCTAGAGGACCAGAGTTAAATCCCCAGCACCCACTTGGGAGCTAACAATTGTCTCTAATTCCAGGTCCACGGGGACCCAATGCCCTCTACATGCTGGCAAAACACGCATACATATAAAGAAAAAAGGGAAGAGGGGGGCAAGGGAGAGGAGAGGAGAAAAGGGAAGGAAGATACAGTCATATGGAAAACAAATGAGTTGAATTAAATGGTTGTTAGGAATTAGAATACTAGCCAATAATTCTACTCCTACACAAAAACCAGATGGCCAATCAAATTCTTGTACATGAATATTCATAGTAGATCTATTCACAATACCCCAAAAGGTTAAGCAAACTAAATATCCACCAACAGATTAATGCTAAACCAACTACAATATATATATATATATGCAATAGAATATCACCTCTTAAAAATGACCCTATGCCTACTATGTACAAAGCTAGAGGGGTTCTATTATGAACACTATGACCCTCAAAAAGAAACAAGGATGGGAATATACTTCATGAACTTTAAAAACATACTGAAAGAAGCTAGTCACAAAAGACCACACATTATAGCCTACATATAAATTATCCAGAAAGGTCTATAGAAACAGAATATAACTCTTGTTTTCACTATGCAAATTTTTTTCCTAATTAAGATTCTTGATTTGATACACACACATAAATATATATAAAAATCAATCAATCAATAAAATTCTCTAAAATTTTATAAAAACAATCAGCACAAAACAGAATAACTTGCAAAGAAAATTCATTGCAAATGACCTTTAAAGACTACCAAAGCGCTAGGTAGTAGTAGTGCACACCTTTAATCAGAGCATTCAGGTGACAGAGGCAGGCGGATCTTTTTGAGTTCAAGGCCAGCCTGGTCTACAGGATGAGTTCCAAGACAGCCAGGGTGGTTACACAGAGAAACCCTACCTCAAAAAATGAGAGAGAGAAAGAAGGAGGTTGGGTAGAAAAGGGGAGGGAGAGAAGGAGGGGGAGTGGAAGGGTGGAGGGAGAGAGGGAGAGGGAGAAAGACAGCAAGAGCAAAAATACAGCAGTAACTACAACGGGAAAGTGAACCTGTTATTTTGTGTTCTGAACCCATCACAATATCTAACATTTTCTCTGAAAGAAAAAAAAGAAAACCAAAAAACTCTTTCCTCTTTATGCCCAAGGTGCCACTGAATTTTAGATACTTCTGTATCAATTATCTATCACAGTCTCATGGCCATATTAACCTATATATTCTTGCTGCTTTCAAAAGTCTACAATTGAAATCACCTCTAAAGCAATATAATAGTAATATAAAACCATGTATTATAATTAAGAACACAGATGAACTATTAAGAGATATTAAAATGCAGTTTCAAATAAAATATACTTCACGCTAAAGGTTTAAGTGACTACAAGGGAGGTGGGAAGAAACTAATTAACTTTGCTCTCACTGTACACTGCATCTAACTGAGCAAACTCGCATTCCAACAGCTTAGATTTTCTATTATTGCCCCCTTTTGCACATGTGGATATTATCTAGTTTGATTTTATTAAATATGATGTGATGTCATCAACAATTAAGACAAGGACTTACACTGGTCACTCGACGGTAGATCTGCGCAGCATTTTGGCACTCCGAGTATGGATATTCAGATGTAGCCATCTCAAGCATGCACATCCCAAAAGCATAAACATCAACAGATTCGTCATATTTTTCCTCATACATTTCAGGAGCCATGAACTCCGGAGTACCTTAAATTAAAACAATGATTCAGACTCAATTGAATAGTAGCTGTAGGTTTTACCTACTAGAGGTTTCAAAAAGCAAAGAGAGGGTAAAAAATGGAAGGAGATGAAGAAGAAAAAGAAAAGGGGAAGAGGAAGGAAATCTTAGTCTGTTCCATCAAATATCCTATAGAAGATCTTCCATTGTAAGGTCTTTAAAACAGGTACATGATTACTTAAACTGTTGAAATTGTGTTTCCACTATTACCATAGAACTTTGATTAAGAGATACATTAGCATTATACTGAAAACAAGAAAGGTAAGAAAAGAAAAAACTAGCAGAGGGGATATTATAAGATAGTAGCAATAAAAAGATCAGATACTTGTCTGCCTTCTATCATATGGCAGTTGTATTCACAACTAGCTTCTTGTCATTAATACTTCACTTTTTAAGGAGACCTTGCTGGGCGGGGGGGGACTTCTGTATTCAATGTTTTTAAAAATAATAACATGTAATCATCTGCCAAGGCCACTCTTCAGAGCCTCTTCTTCACATACTTACCATGCAACCCACAATGCACAAAAAAGACTAATACAGATACAGGAAATACAGTGAGGGGCATCCTACAGGTGAAAAACAAATGCACATACACATACAACAGATACAGAACTCAAATACACACTATTTGACACAGTATGTATGTGTATGTATGCATATAGTCCTACAAGATAAGATTTTACAATGATTTCAGGATCTTTAACTTCCAATTCCAGAATAAGTATGTACATTATGATTTAATAAACAAAGGAAATAAGAACTCCATTGGACCAGTGATTATAAGATGCCAAAGACAATCAAATGCTTCCTGTAGAGAAAACAAAAGGGCAATTTGGCTTCAAATATATTTTTCTTGTTAATATATTGTGTGAAAATGTATAAACAGCATTCAAAATCCTAACTTCACAATATTCCATTGAGAAGATTGGTTTTGTTTTGTTCTTTATGTTAAAAAATGCAAATTACAGGTGTGCCATGCTGTTCTTATTGTATTTAGGATTCTGGCCTGCTTAATCATGAATGCGCTTTGTGAACTGAAAATTTTTAAATTTCAGAGAACTAAAGCTTATCAAAACAGTCATTATTTCTTCCAGCTGTGACTAATATACAATTAAAAGGTCTGAAAGGTCACTCTTATTTAGACAATTTACTAATTCCCAATAGGGTTAGTTTTGCTCTCCTTACAGCAATGTCTGGAAACATTTTTGGTTATAACAATTAGGAGTAAATAGACAAGATATGCTACAAATATTTTGGGGTAGAATCCAGGTATGCTATGAAATAATTCTGCAATATACAAGAAAACCCTAAAAAATAACTGTCTAGACCCACCTATCCAGTTTACTGAGGCTGAGAAGCCTAATTTTGATATATCATTCATTCTGAAAGGTGAGAATAAAGAAAAGTTGATGAGACCAGCTTTTCACAGTACAACCCCCTATATTCCTATTTTCAAATCAAAATTTTACAGCCATGTATTCTTATATTTTTGGTTGTGAGCCTGGCCTTTAACAGCTAAGCCATCTCTCCAGCCCTAGCAAGGTATTCTTGAAGATATAGCCAACGAACATTTCTGAAGCTAAACTACATATAAACTCCATTTACTTTATGAAAAAAGAAACATTACTTCTACTGTATAAGTATGAATATAAAATATTAACAGAATGAGTCAGTAAGACTGTTAACAAGGTTATATCAACAAAGTTCACCTTATTCCTCTCTATGTAACTTTATAAAACATCAATAGTCTTCAAAATGATTTTAGAAGCTTAAATATTAAAAACCTTCATTTCATATTTAAGTAGACTTGATCACTAAGTTAATGACATGAATTTCTGAAGGCTTATTTTGTGTCAGAAAAGATATTACAGGGTCAGATTTCTAAGGAAAAGCTATGTCAAAAGGCCAAACTGGCTCCAAAGCACACTTGGAAGCATACCTATCACACTCTTGGCAAAGGAAGCCCGCTTTAGAGTTGCCAGACCAAGGTCTCCAATCTTGACTGAACCCGTAGGGCCAGTGATAAAGATGTTGTCACATTTAAGGTCCCGGTGAATAATTGGTGGTGTTCGTGTGTGCAAAAACTGAAGTCCTTTAAGGATTTGCCGACACCAGCTTCTTAGAACTTTTATTTTCATCACTTTAAACCTTTTTAAGTACCTGGAAAAGGCAAAGTAAAACCAAACAGGTTATCAATGATATAAGCTTTCTGCTTTGAAGAATTCAACTAAAATCTAATATACTAAGGCAGAAAGAAATATCAAATTTAGAATATTGAGACTCAGTAACTTTAAGGGTTAGTAATACTTTTAGTAAGGTTAAAGGAGCTAAGTTTAAAATGAAATTCTATTTAAAGACAAGAAATAAGTCCTTAAAATATTTTTATAGTTGAGTAATAAACTCTTCTTGAAAAAATATTTATCTTTATGTGTGTCTATAAGTATGTGCATGTGGGGTAGGGTATTACATGCACTTGTGCCATGTGTAGAAGTCAAAAGAGACAGTTAAATTCCTTAAAACTGAAGTTACAGGCATTTACCAGTTGCCTGGCTTGTTACCTGGGTGCTGGGATCTGAACTCTTGTCTTCAAGACCGTGCAGCAAGTGATCTTAATTATTTCTCTGGTTAGTAGTTTGTTTTTGAAAGGATCTATGTAGGCCAAGCTAGCCTCAAACTTGCAATTCTACCGCCTCTGCATCCTTCTTTCATTTTTTGTATGTATGTATGTATGTATGTATGTATGTATGTATGTATGTATGTAT
>LOJH01048194.1:423-13783 GCA_001685095.1 Ellobius talpinus
GTATGTACTCACTCATAAGTGGATTCTAGCCATAAATAAAGGACATTGAGCCAAAAAATGAATGAACTAACAAGTAAATGAAATTCAACAACAACAAAAGAAAACATAATCTGGTTGAGGAAATAAAAATGTTTACATTACTTCTCAATGTTAAATGTTGTGAGTATTAAAATAAAATGTATAAAATCCTATCATATTATATCTATGAGGCCTGACAGTTTTCAAGGTTATAAATAGCCTTTGCTGGAGAGGATGTGGAGTAAGGGGAACACTTATCCATTGCTGGTNTTTGTTCAACTATGTTCATAGCAGCATTATTTGTAATACCCAGAACCTGGAAGCAACCTAGATGCCCCTCAATGGAATAAAGGACAAAGAAAGTGTGGAATATTTACGCATTAGACTACTACCCAGCATTAAAAAACAATGACATCTTGAATTTGGCATGCAAATGGATGGAAATAGAAAACTATCCTGAGTGAGGTAACACACACCTAAAAAGATGTATATGGTATGTACTCACCTATTAGTGGATTCTAGCCATAAATAAAGACTTCTCTAAATAAGCACAAGTCATGATTTTGGAAGGAAACTATGTGCAAAGGCCCAGGATAGAATGAATGTGGTATATCCGAAATATTGATGAAAGACTATTGAGTTGAAAGTACGGAGTAAGGGAAGGATGAGTGTGTTAGAAGAAAATGTAGAGGAAAAACACAATGATGAATTTGTTCACTCTGGAGATTATAGACTCAGTTGAGATTTTTGGCATAGATTATTTGCTGTGAGCCATAAAGGTGTTTGATTATATTTCTTGTGATCATGAAGAATGAACCAGCCAAAACTGAAAAGTAATAAGCTATGTCTTTGTTGCTGTCAAGCCAAGGACATCTTAGAAACTCTATATGGAGTTAAGCAAAGGGATTGAAATCAAGGATCACAATTGGCCCTTATGCAAGAGTGAAAGGTTTATAATTTTATCTAATAAATCAATTTTCTGCTGTAAATTTATAATGTCCATATGAAAGTGAGCATCAGTTAACTGTTTTGTGCTGGAGACAACAGCTGGTTGTTCTATGGCCATGTTTAAGGCATTGGTCATGGTTCCTATTTGAACAAGAGAGGCCGTAGCTACTGCAAGCAAGGTTGCTGCAGAATTTTCTGTAGTTATTCCAAAGTCTCTCTTTATTCTAGTGGGTCTCATAAGCTCCATCTTATAATAACAGATAACTTTGGCAACAGGCACCCATAAGAATGCAAGGAATGCATACCAAGACTGCATGAGAAGCTTCTTTAGGATTCCAATGGGCATTCAGCATGCAGAGGCTTGTGCAGTTTACATCTGCTGTACTAGCATTGGTTAGTAAAAGGAAGAAGGGGTTCTTGACAGAGATGGGCATCTGTTGAAAGTAAAATTTGTTTTTGGTTTTATTTGGATTGAGTCCTCAAATAATTTATTGCCCTTGATGGTTTCATTATGATAATTCCCTCCTCATAAAAATAGGAAATAGGAGGTGTTTAAGTCTATGCAAGCATTATTTCCACAGAGGGACCAGTTGCCAAACATGGGCTTATTGACCTGAGCAGGATTTCTATTGGAAAATTTGCTAGGGTTTATCAAATCATTAGCCCAGGGTGTTCTCATCCAAGTAGATAAATTATTTTGTTCCCTAAAAACAAACAGCTGGATATGAGAAAGTTAGTGATCTCAGAATATGGGCAGTTCAATTTTTGTAGGGTAGTAGCATTAGTACAGTCAGGAGCCATCTGGGATATTTTCCTCATCTGTGACTGGTCGAATATCTTGAATCGGAACCCATATTGGTTTGGTTTGGTTCTGTGGATACACAGAAGCATAACCTTACCCTCTTCTTAACAGGGGTGGGTGGTTAAGGGATCCCTCCATCTTACAAGTGGGAGTGGAGTTTCCCTAGGGAGGGAAGCCCAGTGTTTATAAACAGGATTAAGGCCCTTCTCATTAGAGGCCATGAAATTTTGCTTTTGAAGATGGCCCTCTCCAAGGCTTGGTGAGGATTCTTTTCAATTTTTGAGATTTTGTCCAGTTATCCATTTAAGGAGGTCTTTATTCTTTCCATAATAGCCTGACCTTGGAGATTATATGTAATACCTGTTTGATTTTGAAGTTCTGTAAGAAGTCCATAAAGCTTTGAGAGGTATAAACTGAACGATTGTCAGTTTTTATTGCCCAGGGTACTCCCATAACCAACATGGCTTTCTTTGGTGCCTTGATAGCTTATATTGTCTTCTCCTCTGTTTGGGCCAAAGCATAAAGAAAAGAGGAATGGGTGTCAATAATTACATGTATATATTTAAGCTTGTCAAATGGGGGCATAATGAGTGATATCTATCTGCCAAAGTGCATTGGGAACCAATCTTCTAGGCTTTATGCCTGCCTTATTCAGAAGTTCCAACAGGGCCAATGGGGTACATGTGGTGCAAGTTCTAGTTAAATGTTTACAACTGGGCAAGGGTAAATCAGGTAAATGCTTCCCCTCTGGGGAAGGGGCACAATTCATAATGGGCCACATGAGTAGCTTGTGAGGAGGGGCAGCAAGGACGAGCACAGAAGGGAAGGGGAAAGTTAATGTGCTCAGACTGAGTGTGTTGCTTATAATGAGGGATTTCTGCAGTTTGTTGGGCCACAGAGATATGCTCAGACAGTGTCTCCAGGTGTAAACGACCTGTTCAGAGGGTACTTTATTGGTTCTACCTCCTGGGTGGTCAGCCCTTATGTAGGATTACCATGATGAACAAAGTCATGGTGCAGAGTTCCTAACCAGGAAGAAATATGGGAACAAAAGAAAATGTAGGGACAGAAAAAAAAACCCAAACTAACCAAGAGCTTAGAAACAAAACTAGGGGTCAGCTCACTGAAAACAATCGAAGGGGTTGTCTCAAGACACTGGTGGAGAGTTGCGACAGAAACAAAAGCTGGGGCAGCAAGCAGAAAAGAAAAGTGCCCAAAATAGAGTAAGAAGGACTGAAAAAGTGAGCAAAAGAAAAGTTCCATCCACATTGGGCACCAGTTGTACTTTTTACAGACTTGTTGCTGCTGCCTCTTGTGCAATCTCCATTTCCCTGGTCGGGGGTGGGGATGGCAGGCAGGAAGTGAGATGATATGGAGGCAATGGCATAGACTCTGGGAGATTCCAATACAGAAGCAGGTTGAGGGTTTTATGGGGTTAGAGAAATTGAGCTGCTTCAGGAACGTTTCTGGTTGGTCCTTTTGAAACTGGTGGTGATTGCTGGCATGTTGTTATTGGCTAGAAGCATGTGTCATTAGTTACCATGCTTTTAGTCTGCTGACAGGTTTTCTTGGCCATTTTTTCTTACTCACTGTGAGATTGCATGCACTCTCTTGTGCTTGCACAATTGTCCTGCCTAATCTCTATCTTGTTGATTTTCTCAAAGAACCAGCTCTTTGTTTCATTGAATCTTTGCATTGTTTTCTTTGTTCTACTTTATTGATTTTGGCCCTCAAATTGATTGTTTCATACTGTCTACTCCTCATGTTGTGTCTGCTTCTTTTTGTTCTAGAGCTTTCCAGTGTGCTGTTAAGTCTCTAGTGTGAGATTCTCCACTTCTTTATGTAGGCAATTAATTCTATGAATGTTCCTCTAAGCACTTCTTTCATAGTGTCCCATAGGTTTGGATAAATGTGCTTTCATTTTGAATGGATTACAGGAAGTCTTTAATTTCTTTCTTTATTTCTTCCTTGACCCAGGGGTGATTTAATTGATCACTGTTCAATTTCCATGTGTTTGTAGGCTTTTTGCAATTAGAGTTGTTGAATTCTAACATTAAACCATGGTGATCCAATAAGATACAGGATGTTATTCCAATTTTTTTGGTTCTGTTGAGGTTTGCTTTGTTACCAAGAATGTGGTCAATTTTAGAGAAGGTCCCATGTGGTACTGAGAAGAAGGTATATTCTTTTGTGTTTGAGCAAAATTTTCCATTTTTTTATTAACTATTTTAAATGGTGGTGTTTTATTAACATAAAATCTAAACATTTGAACAGTATAGTGTGGCTTATTTTCCAATTATTAACTTTACCATGTATCCCTTTGCTAAAAAACATCAGAGGGTTATTTTACTCATTTATCTAACAGCTGTCTAAATGATGTCCAGACTCCTTCCCTAGCCATTGTTTTATATTTTTATCTCTTCCACCTGCAATCCTTCATTGCTACTATAACCCCTACCATCTTTACCACTGCAGAAATAGATCTCTTGACATTTGACAATAATGGAAGAGGTAAGAAATTAGAAGTAGCATTTTCAATTTTGTGTGGTTTCCCCTGACTAACAAATATTCAGTGGCAGAGCTATATACTACAGGGAATTCACTGGAGAAACATCGATTTAACATAGTGCTTTTTGAATATGCTGATCTGACTCAAAATAAGAGCAGCAAGTCTTCCTTCAGAACAGTCATGCACATAACCAATATATGATGTGTTTAGAGTTTTATTTTGTAAAAAATATATCATACTTTCTAGAGCTAAGGATTCCCAAGAATTTCAAAGTATCATTAAGTTTGCCCATAAAACCTCATTATCTCTTATCTGACCCAAGCATTAGATTGTATCTTGTCTTTTCTCTCTTATCAACTAATGGGAAATAGTAAAAGAGAGTGTGTTGAAACATTGCTATTATACATGATTAAATGATTGTCATTTTAGAGTTTAGTAGCAGGATACTTAAACTTATATGAGCTAGAGTTACTTAAACTTATATGAGCTAGAGTTACCAAAACTGTTATGCATTTTTATTGGCCAGATCTTTTCAAAAGAATAAATGCTTCAAGCTAAGTCTCAGAGCAATTGACAAATATTTTTAAAAATGCTGCTGACTCAAGTAACTTTATTCATGAGACTTCATGAACAAGTAATAAATACCACTGAAAATTCATGATAATAATTTGTAAACTAGAAATCTATAAAACAACTATCTGTAGTAGAGTAGGGGCTATATTTTGAAACATTAATATACACTTTTAGTAAGCTGGTATTTATCTCAAGTTTTACCTAAGCATGTTCACTGACAAATGATGCACATACAATCACTTTCAAAAATGAAGAAATGGGGATGAATTAGTTTGTTATAATAATAGAAATAGTTTGCATTGTAGTCAACTTTTCTGTTTCACCTGAGGGTTCTTACTATGTGTATTATTTCACATTAAATATTCAGATAGTTTTGGCTCTTTTATTCATCTGCCTATCTCAGGCTAAACAGTTAGGTCTTACATTTTATTCCAATATCTCATATTTCACCTTCTCTTCTGGATTGAGATGCTCATTATATCTATCTCAACATTCTTTATATTTCTTTCATCTTTCTAACAACAATTATAATTATACTTTCATTTGATTAATATCTGTGATTTGACAATTTTATTAGAGTATATTCTCTGTGGCATATAATATAGTCTCTATCACACAATAGATAATCACAATAGAATTATAAGAAATTTAAGAAACAATGAACAAATACTATTACTTACCTCATAATTAGAAACAGCAAATCAAACTACAGAACACTGTTTAAATGTTGTGGATCCATTCTAAACATATGTTTATACACGAACACAATTGTCACTCTTAAACTTAAACAGAGAACCTGCTTTTTCCTGTAGAGTGTGATAAAGACAGAGATTTATTCCTACATAAAGTGCAGACAATAACTAATTGTTCAGTGCTCAAAACTAAAAAGGACATCTACACTATCCTTTCAAAGGCTCAGGGAATACTTAGGGAAGGGGAGATGACAGACCATAATAGCCAGAAGATAATAGAAATGGCTGCAAATTTCCATCTCTGAGCATTAGAAAGCCACTGCCATACCAACTTTTTAGCAATCAAGCATTGCTTAATTGTACTAGCTCTACATAAGAATGTTCCCATGAATAGTCAGGCAAGGATGGAGGGACTGCAATTTCCTGATTCTTCAGTAATTAACTACTTCCTATTGATAGACTCATGGAAGAAGGGAGTCTTTTTCCTTGGTTGTGCATCCATTGGTGACTCCCTACCAGGCTACAATGGATATTGCAGTAGTAACAAAGGTGATCATGGTTAAACTACATGGTTCTCAGAACAAATACAAAGTTTGTGAATCTGAGAAATTCATAGAAGGGAATAATAGTATGGAAAAGGCAAGGAATAATTAGAATGCAGTATATACACATATAAAATTGTTTAAAAATAAACTTACCTTAATAAGAAAATCATACATCTTGTCATATATGAACAGGAGACTGTTAGTATGACTTTTCCTTATTAATTGTATATCATCATTTAGAAAATGATTATTTATTGTGTAGGTTCAAAGATCTATTAAATATTTCACATATTTGCTTGATTTCAGTGCCCCTTCCATTTTCCTTTGTATTTATTTCAAATTTTGATCGGCAGGCCCAAAAATTCCAATGATGTCTTCTCTTAACAAACAAAATTAACACATATATCATTGAGCAAAAACAAAGGTCAACATTTTTGTTTGTGTTTCTGTTTTATGAGACAGGTTTTCTCTGTAGTTTTGGTACCTGTCCTGGAACTAGGTCTTCTAGAACAGGCTGACCTTAAACTCACAGAGATCTGCCTGCCTCTGCACCCCATTGCTGGAATTAAAGGTGTGTGCCACCACAACCAAGCTGCAAAGGCCAATGTTTATGTACATATAATATGTAGAATATATTTGTCTCCTATCAATCCCCATTATATTCTGTTTTTCTCCTCAGTTCTTACATGAAATTGTGGGTTTGATTCCATTTAGCTTTTGAAAAAATATTTTAACAATTATTTAAGCATTATAATGTATTTACATCAATTCCCTCTTCCCTCTCTTTCCTTGAAACCATCCATGCACTCCCCCTTACTCTCTCTCAAAATCATCATTGCTTATTTTTTAACTATTATTACACATACACACACATAACATATCATATATACATTTACGGTTATATAATTATATAATATAGTAGGCTGTAAAATATATATATATATATTCCTAAATGTATAAACAAAACATTCTCATTAGGAATATTACTACTCATATGTATGTATTTTCAAGACTTACCCTTTGATATTGAATAATCAGTTGGTGAGCTCTTTACAGGGAAAGACTATTTCTTTACCTCTCAGCATTCCTTAATTGTATGCAATCCCTTGTTTTGTTTTGAGGCCTCATGGGACTGCCCCAACTGACTTTAAAATATCTATTATTATTGTCCTTCTTCAACTTATGTTTAGGAAGTCATGTTAGTGAGAATTTATGGGTGTAGCTTATGGCATTCCTAGGAGACAGAGACTCATGGACTATTTACTAATTCTTTGGCTCCTATAATTTTCTGTCTTCTCTTCAACAATGATACTAGAGCCTATATATAAGAACTGTTTTGTAGACAGATAGCTGGCACTGGGATGTACAACTATGCATTTTGGTTGGTTGTGGTTTTCTGCACTTATATGTGGGTAAAATGAAATATATTTAGAATATATTTCAGTGTATGCTGATTTCACAAAGTGAAAGTGTTAGGTTCTTCTCCAAGATCCATGACCAAGAGTCCTGGGTAATTAGCTAGGTTTTTCCAGTACTGAGCATAATTTCCCTCTTTCTGAGCACTTTTAAATTCCAATTAGAGAGCTGTAGACTACCTAGAGGGTATGTGTGCCATTACTGTATCTTTAAAGTTATTATGCTATGCCATTTTTGGTATCATAGCTGGGTAGGAAGAACTATTTATTGCTTCCCTCCTTTATAAACCTGCAGGGAGAGTTCTCTTATCATGAAATCAAGTATTTATATTTTCCTTTTTGTGAGAAGGTCTCATGAAGTACCAGCATGGCCTTGAACTCCCAGTATAATGCAGGCTTCTATTAAACTCTTAAATTGTCCTGTCTTTACCTCCCATATACTAGAATTATAAGACAGTGTGTACCACCATGTCTGTTGCTTTTCTATATTTTTTGTATTTCCAATGTTATCCCCTATCTTACCTACTTTTATAAAGCTAGTTATGTTTCCTTTTCTCTAAATTATGTTTTTTCAAAAATTTTCCACTTGTGATACCTTTTTTACTTACATTTACTGTTGTTTTTACAGACCTGACATAGCTGTATAAAGTAGCTATATAAAGGAAACATTTACCAACCATAAATCATAAGGAAATTATACTTAAAAAGCTTTTATATGTATATAATTTTATCATCTATTAAATTGAAAGGAAATCTATTTATTAATGAGATATGTGTGTTTATTTTTGCAGGAAAGGCAGTATGTTATCTGACTGTTTGATATTAGGACATAGAATATAATTGACATTTTCAGCATTCATTGGTATTTTGATATTATATTTATCAATGCAGAAAATGTATTTCACAGTAGAAATATATATTTTGAGTCACTTTTTAAAATATTGGTTAATTTCTCCTAATCAGACAAAAATTCACTGCATAATTGTTTTATGTAACCCAAGTGAGCAATTCAAGCAACAATTTTTTTAAAATTAATCATTCTAACCTGGTGTTGGTGGCACATTCCTTTACTCCAAGCATTTGGGAGGCAGAAATACGCAGACCTCTATGAGTTCAAGCCTGCTTGCTCTACAGAGTGAATGTGAGAACAGCCAAGGCTACACACAGATAAATTCTCTCCTGAACCTATCCCCCCTCCAAAAAAATAAAAGATCATTCAGAGGCAATACAATTTAAATTTTGACTGGATGTATGTTGAGAAATCATAGTATGAAAATATTAGTTTATATTTAAGGTAATTGAGTCATTATGCTTCTATAAACTTGGGCAATTTTGGATGGACAGTAGTAACCACTATGCACAGTGTATATAATTTTCTCTTATCTGATCTGGGGTGATCCAGGTATTATTTGTTGGCATGGCATGCTGGTATGTGGAACAGAAAGTAAATATATTGGATGTTACAAACCAATATTGTAGTAAAATCACAAAGTATAACACAGACAAGGATGTCTAGAAATACCATGGTTTTATTACATTTGATTTCAAATTAAAATTTATTTGCTGCATCCTCAGAAATGTTTTAGTGTTGTCAGATATTTTGTGATCCAACAATCATTTGTGCTACTCTATAAAGAAGCTGTGTTATAAACATCCCATAAATATGCTCGTATCCATCCCAGAGGGATCTAGTCAATCATTAGACACACATGTTTTCTTGGTTACCCATTCTTCCAAGTTAAATAAAACATGAAATATTCAAAGGACTTCAGGTCAAGTATAAAATCAACCAAGCTTTGATGGAACCAAACTTCCAGTTAATAGAGGCAGAGTATAATCTTATCAGACCCATAACCAACAAAAGAAGTCCACATTCCCAGGTCCCTTCACATGTTGCATAAAAAATCAAGAAAATATGTCCCCTTCAAAATTACTAGTTCAGAAATGTTCACCATTGACAATTAACTAGAAGAACCCCAGGACACAGAATTTAAAAATAAAATCATAAACATGATCAATTAATTCACTGACATTAAAAGGACACAAACATGTAAATGAACTTAACTATATTATTTTTTACTAATAGAATTTCATTAGAGGTTGATCCTTGTTTCATAAAAGAAGAGTTCAGTATATACTTTTATATGTAAATTTCCTTGATCATCTCTTGCACTTAATATTCTTCTTTAAGATTTTTTAATTTTTTTTGAATATTTAAAGGTAGAGAGTACTTGCTTATCACTGAAACTCAATATTACACAGTAGTGAGGATTGTTGTTCTAAGTGAAATTATTTCTTTTTATTTTGTGTTACTTACTTTAGTAGTTTATAAAACTGATCCCCAAAGGGAGTGACACTATTAGGGAGGGCTGCCTTGTTGGAGTAGATATGGTTTTGTTGGAGATAGTGTGTCACTGTGGAGGTGGGCTTTGATGTTCCATATATGTCCATGCCACGCCCAATGAGACAGTTCACTTCTTATTGCTTTTGCATCAAGAAGTAAGGACTCTCAACTCTAGCATCTTGTCTGTCTGCATGTTGTCTTGCTTCCCACCATAATGATAATGGACTAATCCTTCAAACTGTAAGTGATCCACCCCAATGAATTGTTTTAATTAAAAGAATTTCAGTGGTTTCAGTGTCTCTTTACAATAATAGAAACCCTGACTAAAACAAAAGTTGGTACTAGGGTCTTGGGTATTCCTGTGATAGACCAGACCATGTTTTTGGTTTGAAGGAATATGGACTTTGGGGCTGTGAATTAGAAAAGCAGTTGAATGCTTTAAGTCTATACAGTCCATATTGTGATAGGTAGGTATTATAGATTGTTTAATAGATCAGAAGTGAAGATAGTGGGTAATGGAAAAATTTATTATGTGTCTGATCATCTTTTTCTTCTGCTTAAAAAGGTTTCAGTTATTTTTTTAATCAATTATAGAACAAAGATTTTCTTTTCTTTTTTTGAGACAGGGTTTCTCTGTGTATCTCTGGCTGTCCTAGAGCTCACTCTGTAGACCAGGCTAGAATAAACAGAGATCTGCCTGTCTTTACCTCCCTGAGTGCTTGGATTAAAAGCATGAACCACCACCACTTGACTTAGAATAAAGATTTTTTTAAGAGTCAGAAGGACTTCCCAAGCTTATGACTGCTTGGGAAACCATATCTCTCACTCATATCAACATCTCTTTGCCTATGCCATCAGTAATTTTAAGGTATGCTTTGTAATCCCAGTAATTTTTCACATACAGTTTCCCCTTCTTGACATGTCCTTTATTCCTTCATGCAAGATAAATGTTTTTATTATACAGATTTCTGTACATAAATGACTAACTCTTATTGAGCATAGTGGCACATACCTTTTATTCCAGCACTTTGGAGGCAGTGACAGACAAATTTCTGTGACTTTCACGCAAACCCATTTGAGATAGGATTTCCAGGCTACCAAGGACATCATAATGAGATACTGTCCCAAAATAAAAAGGACTGTCTCTGGGAACCTCGTTCTGAATGTTCCTTTCACATAGCCAATCCATGTGTCAGTTCCTGTGTTTATAAATGAGAAAATGTAATTTGATCATATTTATCCCTTCTTACCCTTTAATATCTCCTAGATCAATCCTTCCATCCCCCACCCACAAACTTTGAGTTTTCTTTTAAAAATAATCATTTGCCTCTTAATTTGTGTTGCTCATGTATTCATGGGTATGGAGTAATCCACTAAAGCATGGTCATCCTACCAGGAGTCACATTCTTAAAAGACTGGCTTTCTCATCCCAGAATCCATCAACTTTTTATTTCTCCTATGTTAGGTGTAGAATTGGAGCTCGTCCCAGCTCTATAGAAAAATATTGAGTACTTGATCTTTTCCAGGCAACCACAGCTACTATGACTTCATGATTTCTGTTCTTATAAACAAAGACTGTGCTTGATTTTCCTGGTCACCCAGACCCAAATAATCATACAAAACCTATATTAATTATAACACTGTTTGGTCAATGATTTAGGCATATTCTTATCTAGCTCTTACATCTTAAATTAACCCTTTTCTATTATTTTATATTTTACCATGAGGCTGTGTTTTGTTACTTTACATCTTGCTTCTTTGAAAGCTACATGGTATCTGCCTAATTCCTCATTCTTTCTCCCTGCATTTACTTTAGTTTTTCCACCTGGCTATATTCTGCCTTGCCATATGCTGAAGCAGCTTTCTGCATTAACCAGTGGTAACAAAACATATTCACAGAATACAGAATGGTATCCTGCATCGTGTTCCTGCTCTTCCATATATTTATGCAATTTTCCTTCTTCCATGATGACTATTAAAGTAACAGTAATTCTTATATATTATTATGTCTTAAAGGTGTTCAATAATGGTTTGATCTGCTTCTATAACAGAATGGAGACTCCTCGGTAAAGTAGCAGATGAAGAACTTGAGAAGTGGGCCTAACATTCTTCTCCTTGCCAACTGGATGTCTGCTCTGAGAACCACCTGGCGCCATGGGGAAACGTGATAATCGAGTGGCATATATGAATCCTATAGCTATGGCCAGATGGAGGGGCACAAGTCAATCTGCAGGCCCAACTATACAAGATTATCTGAATCGACCAAGACCCACCTGGGAAGAAGTAAAGAAACAATTAGAGAATAAAAAGAAAGGTTCCAAGGCATTGGCTGAATTTGAAGAAAAAATGAATCAAAATTGGAAGAAAGAACTTGAGAAAAGCAGAGAGAAAGTATTAGGTGGAAATGTCAGTTCATACAAAAGAAAAGAAAGAAAGAAAAAGAAAAAGAAGAAATCTTGTCGGTATACATCCTCTTCATCAAGCTCTGATTCATCAAGCAGTTCTTCAGATTCTGAGGATGAGCCTAAGAAACAAGGGAAAAAGAGAAAGAGAAAGAAGAACCATTCCCACAAATCATCAGAAAGCTCTACTTCTGAATCAGAATCGCCAAGCAAGGAACTTTCCCTAAAGACGAAAAAGGCAAAGGATGAAACTGAAAAAGAAAAATATACCAAAAGCTACAGCAAAAAAAGAAAGAAGGCTTGTCCTGAAGAAGAGCCATCCTCTTCAGAATCTTCATTCGAATCAGATTATGAAGAGGAGATGCAGGCAAAAAAGAAAAGAAAACACAATGAGCAAGAAAGAGAAATGGAAAAGATAAAGAAGAAAAAAAAGAAGAAACATCACAAGAAAGACAGTAAGAAGAGGAAGAAGAAAAAGAAGAAGTCTAGTTCAAGTCACAAGTCAGTGTAAGATAAAGGAAAACCAATCAGGCTTTCCGTATTTAAAATGAAGCAAAATCTAAAGAAACTTCAACTGTGAAAAATCTAGGTCATATTTACCAAAATGCATGAGATTCCCTGTGTTAATAGAGTTATTCTGGACTTTAAATTGCCAGTAAAATGCCACTGTGCCAGAAAAGGTATTTGTTGCTTGCAGCTTCTATATAGGCTTTTGTTTGTTTAATGTCTCTCTTTATGTCTAATAGGTACTCCTCTGGGAACCAAAACTCAGTTGTCTTACTAGTATTAAAATGTTTGGAGTTCAATTAATATATTTTCAATAATGAATAATTTTAACCAAAAACATATCTAGTGTTAAATGTTAAATTTTGCATATCTTTAAAGTATAGTCAAATGTATGTATTTTTTCAGATGTATGTAATTTTTTCCTGTTTTTAAAATAGAGTCAGAAACATGCTGACATTTAGAGCTGACATTTTGAAGATAAGACAGCATTGTTGTTCAAAATTTAATGTTGTAGATATGTTTGGTTGATGCTTATTTTTTTCCAAGAAGTTTTTGTTTACATTGGGGAAGGGCTCACATCAGGGAGTGGGAGGGGATTTGTTTGG
>LOJH01048196.1:0-13071 GCA_001685095.1 Ellobius talpinus
TTGTTTTGATCATTTTTAACCAGCTTTCATGCTATATGCCTTTAATTTCTGAACTTATGCAGAGGCAGGTGGATCTCTGTGAGTTCAAGGTATGTCTGGTCTACATAGTGAGTTCCAGACTATCCAGGACTACATAGTGATGCTCTGTCTCAAACTACTAAATATTAAAATAATAAAGTAACACTCATTTGAATCTTTGAATGGTTTCAGACGGTAACCATTTAGCCTGTAGTTATCCTGTAATAGTTTTTGCATAAATACAAATTATGTTGATGGATGGATGGATAGATGGATGGATGGATGATAAAGCTAGAATCATCTGCTTCTGCACAATTTTGCTTGGCTATACTTACAACAAATGAAGTTTACATCTGATAAAAGTGTGTCTGTGTTTCTTGCATATATGTGGCTCTGTGTGTATATGTCTGTGTGTTTCTTGTTTGTGTAATTGTGTATGTGTCTCTGTGTGTGTGTCTGTGCTTCTGGACATCTTTCAGTAAATTCTGTTAAGAAAAAAACCTCTTTTTCTTCAGGGGTATTTAACTATGTTATATTTCAAACCAGAATTCCTAATTGTACACTTTAAAGTATAGGGTTGTGAGCTGCCTACAAAGATCTATTATTGAGCAGGCTAAGCACCTGGCACCACATAAATACCATTTGTAATTAAATAATCCTTATAGTAATTATAATTGAATTATGCTTTTTGTGGGCATATTTATTTTGTTAAAATATTAACACAACCAAAAATCTGAACTTTATCTGTGTGTCTACCAGAGCTACCATTAAAAAATGTCACAGACCTAATGGCCTAAACTGTAGACAGTATTCCTTCATGTGTGGAGCCTAGAAGTCTAAGATCAAGCAATGCTGGGGATTTGTTTCTGTTAAGTCTTGTCTTCTGCCTCATTGAAGTCTCATTTCCATTTCATTGGAAAGGATAGCAATAGTGTAAGGTTAAGAATATTTTTATTTATCGACCTTAATCATTTGTTATATCTTGTGGGCTCTATCTCTAAACACAACACATTAGAAAATCCACATTACATACTCCATAACCAATACACGAACATGGTTTTCTCTTAATTGCTTTCATCAGTTAAAAGTGCTATAAATCACTGACTTGAGTAATACACAAACAGAAAAAAAAATATACCAGATAGGAAAGAACATTCCTTCAAAAATAGTACAAAGATAATGTGGTCCAAAAAATTATAAACTGTAAAGATGGGTAGAATGATTGAATTTCTTTCTCTTAGATGTTCTTTCCAGAGATAATATCAAACTTCAGTTCCAGAGATCTTAACCCACTGGAGCAGCAAGATAGGACGTTTGGACACACCCTTACTTTGAGATTAGTTTCTAATGTAGAATCTTTTTTGTAATGGAGACAGCAACAACCTAAGTAAAAATACGAGGTATTGAGTTCCAGCATGAAGGAAATGCAAACATTGTATCATAAAGCCTCTGCTAGACTCTTTGCATACTGCTTGGTGCAAGCTTATTTTATCTCTGAGAAGTCCTTTCCTTGCTACAAATGATGACCAACTATGCTTAAATAAAAGCTATTCCAAAGAACGTGTTTTAATCAACAGAAGTTGTGAGCATCCTTGTTTTCTAGTCTCATGATGTCTTAAATCCACACAACATATTTTCTATATGAAGTATATGCAGAAAGATGCAAGATAACACAGATATAGTTTCTGCTATCATCCTCCTCATGGTGGTTTGAAAGAAAATGGTCCCCAAAGGGAGTGGCACTATTAGGAGGTGTGGCTTTTGTTGGAGAAAGTGTGCCACAGTAGGGGCAGACTTTGAGGTTTATTTTGCTAAAGTTTCCCTCAGTGTGACTGTCAGTCCATGAGTCAAGTTGTAGGAATCTCAGTATTCCAGCACCATGTCTGACTTCATGCTGCCATGCCCCCCACCATAATGATAATGGACTGAACCTCTGAAAGTGTAAACATACCCTCTCAATTAAATGCTTTAATTTATAAGAGTTGCTGTAGTAATGGTGTCTCTTCACAGCAATAAACACCTAACTAAAACAGGCCCAAAATGAAAATAATAAATAAAAAGACTTGAATAACCAGCTTTCTGCTGATATCCTCTAAAAATCCAACACAAAATTTAGGGGTTAACCAAAAACAATCTCCTGTCTACGTGCAGGTAGACAGAACTGTATGTAAGAAGAAAGGAAAACCATAGCACATATGAGCTGTTTTCTTTTCTTTTCTTTCTTTCTTTTTATTTTTCTGTATAAAGGAAAGAGAAAATCAAGATAAATAGATAAGGGTAGTGTCAATTGATTGAAGAGCTTCCTCCTGGTACATAGTGTGCACCTTTACCAGTGTTCTTTCAAGTCATCTGAGTAAAATTGCCTGACATTTTAATCCATACAGAATAGCAATAATAACAAGTACTTACTTTCTTTTCTGCTATCAATAATGAGAATTAAGACTGTTCTATATTGGCATGCCAACAGCCATAATTATATTCTTGAAATTGCAGCCTATGGACAAAACAAGAAACCAAAAGAACAGGATGGGAAGAGAGGCAATGAATTTTATGTCAATATCGAGTCATAAGCTAGTGTTGTAAGAAAGCCAAGTCTACATTTCTGAATTCTAAATCTTGAATTACCCCACATATACTCAACCCACTCACTAAGGAAAAACTGATCTGAATACCTGTTATTATTCTTCCCAGATATGACAAAATATATTATTCAAAAGACTGTCTTTACAGTGAACTCACCACTGTCATCTTAGCTCTAAGCAACAGAATGTTATACTTCACTGAAATTCTTTAGCAAGCACCAGGACTCAATGTGCTGTTCCTACAATAAGTTGATCCTGATTATACCCACAGTGGAAGCTTGTTATAAACAGTTTAAATGAATCATTTTCTTGTCTTGAAATAATGACAGATTTTTTTGGGTGACCTCTGTCTTGTTACAGCTGTTATTAATACCGAAACATACATTCTCTCAGAAACTTTTAATATACCAACACACATTTGATTTAATGCTTGTATGGTTTAATCAAACTTGATTCAACCACATATGTGGTTTTAAATGTTTTTTTTCATTTCTTTACTATTATATTGTGTTTACCCTTGCCTTACTGTAATTTGTTAAGTTCATGTTTGTAAGTCTGTCAAATATCTGAAGTATGATTCTCAGTTGAATGTATAACCAGTAACCTCTGAGGAGAGACCTAGTTAGTATAAATCCTTTGAGGACAGGTTTTCTTACATCAGACTGAAGAATATACACTGTTCTCCTGAGAGATATAATCAGATATAGACTCTTCCAAGGAAAATAGACTTCTTTTTAAGGTTGTTCATGTGTTTGGTGTACAAAGCAAGGTGTTATGTAATAGCATCTTTATTCAAGGGTATCATGTAGTTTGGCCATATTCATGCTCCATCTCTCCTGTTCCTCTCTTCTTCTCTTACTTCCCTCCTTTTCCCAAAGACAATACTCTCTTTGATTATCATCTTCTGTGTGTGTATGAGTGCATATGTGTATCTGTGTATATATATATATATATATATCTCTGTGTGTCTCTATTTGTGGATGTCTGTACACATTCTAGGTTCTACCCATGAGAAAAAAAATATATGTCATATTTGTCTTACTAGTTCTACCTTATTTTTGCTTGTTATGCTCACTGCCAATCCTACGTAGTAGGGTGAGTCCCCTTGCCTCAATCCACTCTGGTGCTCACTGTGTGCTATCCTTCATCATAGTGTTACTGTTACTAATTAAGAAGTAGAGCCTCCAAGCTATGACTTACCTAATGTAAATGCATCAGTAAAATATGCAGCAGGAGATTTGGTATAGACTGTTTGCTTAAATGTAAATTTAAGCACAGTTTCTTGCAATGAACTATACTATTAAGGTCAAATAAAACCATGCCAAAGAATTAAAGCAACTTGAAGTATGTTTGTTGGTATTTTCATTGTTATTATTAGCGAGAGGATTGATATGTCCTTCTGAAAACAGTAAAACTACTGAAGTCTACTTGCTGACAACCAGGAGGTGAATGATATGAACATCCTTGCATAGGAATAGATTATTCTCAGGTAGAAGCTAAGAGGAAGGCTACTTAGTTCATGCCATCAATAAATTTGAGTGCCTTAATTTCCAAGCAATAACTCCCCCTCCAGCCTCCAAAATAGCCCTATTTTCTATTGATATTCTGAGAAAAATAATTGGAAAACAGATATATATATATATGATACTATTACTGAGTGATAAGTAGTCTAAAAGTTAATGAAAAAAATAAATTTGATTTGAATATAAATAATCTAAAAATTAGGTTATTCCTTTTATCTAATATTATGTTGTGGATACATATTTGCAAATGCAGACTACATACTAGTTACTAAAAGTAGAATTGTTAGCCCTAGGGTCAAAAAAAGAAACATGAATGCAATATTTATATTCTAAAACCCTAAGGGAGGAGAAGCCCTCTATTCTTAGTGGGTATTTGTATATTATTGTTTCTAATTATCACTTGACCCATTTCTACCAAATGATACAGACTAAGTATTTATAATAACTGGCTCATAAAAATAAGATTTGGTAATTCAAAGTATAATGGGTCACAAATTAAGACCATAACTGAATCAACTTTTATTTTATATTATCAAAACAGAAAATGTTGCAATAGTGCCTAGTAAAGTTGCTTTCTTTCTTCACCCAGTTTAATCTTTGGATGTTGTCAATAAAGTACAGCTAAGGGATTAAACGAGTACAGCCAAAAAACATTTAATTTATATTCATTATTTTTGCCTTTGGCCCTACTCAAGTTGATTTCTGTGAATTCAATATTTTGTTTGTTTCTTGATAGCAAAGCAATACATTTAGCTTGCACCTTTATTTTATGCTTGCTAGAGTGAAGTTTTAATAATGTTCCCTAAACATCAGGCACACTGTTCAATATTAGTGTCCAAGTCATTAGAGTTGTTCAACTGGGTTTAGCCAGTATGTCTTGGGGACCAATGTATCTTCTTGAGTTACTGCTTCCGTCCCAAGACTACGTTTACCTTTTCATTCAAGGCCCTCTCCTGGATTGGCTCATACTGAGAAAAACAGTTGGTTTCTATCTTTCTCTAACATGAATCCTTAAGTATACCTATTTCACTTCCTCATTGCTATATCCTGCTTGTAACTATTTCCTTACTTTCTATGGCCCACTGGATCCTCTTTTTGAGCCACAGTTTATGGCTCATCACCTTTGTGAAGCCTGTATACTCAAAGTAGACATATTTTCACTGCAGAGTTTGTTGTACTTCCTGATGGTCTCCTCTCTCACTCCGACTTCCCAGCTAACTCATACACAGATCAAGAGCTCTGAATTTTCTGATAATGACTTCTTTGCCAGTAGGCACATATTAGACATTTGAAAATTATTTAATTTTGTCAATTTTCATGATGGAAGTTAGTAAAAATTTTAGGTTAAATGTCATGACAAACATCTAGCTGCAAAAGACTTGTGAGACAGGAAGTAGATGAAATATACTTCAAATTGCTGCATTAATGCTCCGCAAAGACAGACACAGAAGACTGGTGCTTGTTTCTGTCCTCTGGTTTTGCAAGCCCATGGTTACTTCATTGTGCCTTATGCAGTAGGCCCGAGAAGCAAAAGGCTTCTCTGTGTTGCTTTTTGTTGCTTCTTTTACTGTGATTTTGAATATAGTGTGACTACATCTACCTGAAAAGTTAGAACGCTCAACAGGTATCTATCTTAGTGTCTGAAATGCGAAGCAACAGTAAATATATGAGGAAATATAGAGAAAAAATGGAGGAAAGACATTCACAAGACTGTTCTATACATACCATTTTCTTTAGTTTTTGAAGTTGAGATACTAAGAAAGATGTTTCCTAAACATCTATTTGGAGATAAAATGCAAAATGACAATGCATTTGCAGACTAGATACCACTTTTAGCTGACCTTGGCTGGCACTTTTTGTATTGTAGCAGAATCTGTTCCGTATGTTCCCTTGTAGAATTGGGAACAGGAACAGAAGAAATCCTCCCGAGCACACTGCTGCAGAATGCTGTTCACACTTTATAGGTTATAGGGGCTCTTTATAGCTCACTTTCCATGATGGCTTTCTGATCAGTCTTTCTCTTTTCTACTTTAAATTCGCCTTTGTGATTTCCCTTGATACTCATACTGTCATCATAAGTCTCCTTGATTTTACCACCAGCCTGGACCTGAAGATCACATCTTGAAGCTTTCCTAGTAGAAGATCACCAATGACTGTTTCTGTTCACTTCTTGAATAATATCAAATGGTGCCTGAATTCAATGCATAACTTTGTTTAAGATTCCACTTCTTATATAACGCATAATTGATTTATAATTAATATATAATTGTGTTTTTAGTATGTAAAATAGGATATATTAGTCTATAACATATAGCATTTAAATCTTCCTCTCTTTACAGAAACCCTAAACTTTTGTTGTTGTTGTTTTCTTTATTCAGTGGTATAAATCAAATACAGTGTCTTGAGCATGCTAGGCAAGTTTTACTACTGAGCCACTTTCCCCAACTCTTGATTTCATAACATTATGGCTCTTAAGTTGGCCTAAAGGTGACATATGGCTGATATTTTCCTACCTTCACCCCAGCCCTTTATAAAGCAGAGACGTACACAACAACCCCTCCTGGAAAAGGTGACTTCTAAGACATTACTTACTGAGGGTTTTTTCTGTAACTTCTACTCTCCAAAAAAATGGCAGTCATATGCTATTAATATGCCTTTACTATGTAGGCATATATTGTATTGTATTCTATTCTGTTCTTATCTGAATGGGGATTATGGTATCTGGACATTATGTAGGGCACCTGACAGTGTGTTACTGATAGATTCATCCACTTAGAAGCCATGTACTTAGTGGTATATTGATTAAATTGATTTCGTGACTGCTTTTATCAAGGACAACAATCTATCTTAAAAATAGGTATCTTATGTAATTCTTCTAATTTTGGTGTTAATTTAATATGTTTTTATAATGTAAATAAGACCTATGTGTCAAGTATTTTCTTCATTCTTGAGATAGAAAATTTATATTCATAGCTTTCTAGTTGGATCCAAAAATAATATATGATGGACCCAAAATAATACATAAAGTACTTTTTTCCATATTGGTTAACAATAGCTTCTTGTTTGAATTATATTTGTAAAATTCACACTGTAACATGCAAATCCATTTTTTCATTACTGGTTCAGAGCAAAGAAAGCCAACAGGGTAGTAAACACTAACATTTTGCCTCTAAGTGCTCAAGGACATAAAATAAATGAGCCATGGCTATTGATTGTCTTTGGACTACATTATCTGAACAGGAACTATTAAGGAAGCTTTTCCATCTTCCTTTCATGCCCCATTTTCTCATCCTATCTAATGAAGAGCTTTGCTTAAACTATAATGTTCTACTCTCCCGAAAGTACATTTTTATGGCACTAAAAAGCAATACTTGCGTATCAAGGATGGTTTTCACTGCTGTGTTTATTGGCTTGTCCCACTGTATGAAATTATAAGCCATTTCTAGATAGCTGTGTGCTATTATCAGCTCTTTTAATTAATTTCTGACTTTAAAGTTTATTTTGTCAACCAAGCACACTGAATAACAAATAACACCACTCTGTTTACCAATATTTGCTCTGAGGGCGCAAGTGACAAATATGTATGAAACATATTTTTACTGTGAGACATACTTCATTTAGGTTGCTTCCCTGAAAGTTGGATGGAGAATGTGATATATCTATCATCAATGTCAATACTGGGAAGAATCATATCAAGTTATACTTGTTGAAACCAGAAAAAAAATACTGGGAGTGTTTGGCAAGAGAACAACAAAAAGGAGAAGCAGAAAACCTGACGGGTAAAAGGTGGTGAACAGCACTGTCCTGAGGCTGGGCAGGCAGGGAATGGAAGCCGATGAACACGGCATCCTCATGCATACCTGAGAGGTCCTTGGAATTGGTAAGGGGTGCAATAGGAGAGATTGTCTCTCCTATCTCCCTCCTCCCGCCCTTTTTCCTTTACTGGGTACTCTCTTTCCGGCCCCTCCCATCTCTCTCTGCTTTCCCTTGTCATTCCCTTCCCTCCCTTCCTCCTCCCCTTCTTTCTCCTCCCCTCCCCTCCCTTCCCCTCCTCTCTTCTTGTCTCTTCTTCCCTCTGCTCCCCTCCCCTCCTTTCCCCCTCCTCTCTCCTTTCCTTTCTGTTTCTCTCATTTTGAGACTTGGAAACCAAACCTTGGAATTGGTATCAGCTCATTTTCCCTATTATGTTGTCCCTTCCACCTCTTCTGACTATTTTGCCCTCTCTCTCTTTTTCCTTCCTTCTCCTCCTTTCCTTTCCTTTCTTTCCTTTTCCACAATTCCCTTTAATGCTTCCTTCTTTCTTTCTTTTTTTCTCTTTAAATTTTAGAATTTTAATCCAGGGAATTGTCTCACATTTTATGCCACCACATTGACTTTCAAAGTTGATCATTTTTTTTTATTTATTGACAATGTTATTTTATTCTGTGAATTTTCATACACTTGGATTTACAAATGTTATAAATTACAAGTCAGTGAGTTTGTTATGAATTTCCAATAGCAACAAGTAGACAGCAACTAAAGACAAAAGTTACCAGCACAGGATGTTGTCACTGAAGCTAAATAAATGTGCCAATTATCAATGGGTAAGAGTATTGCCTACATATAGTTGTGTAGACATATGGGAGGGTGAGTTACAGAAGTTGCCTGTTACAAACTGGATTTTTCCTTTGTATCCCTTTCTTTCCTGAAATGAGTCTCTTGCTTTTAAAGGGGTGATTTAATGAATCATTAAGTCATTGCAGTGGTCACATGTTTTTAGAATTCTTTTAATACTTAAGCTTAGATCCCCCCTTTTATCTGTTCACTTGATATGTTTCCTTTCACCCCTCCTTCTCTATACTTTTGTGGGATTGCTGGAATGTTCTTTGTTCTGTTAATTTGCTGTACCAAGTCACCATTTCTTTACCATGTTATCCTCCAGTGGTAGCAGTCTTTGAGACTTTATCTATAGTTTGTTTCTTTCTCAGTGACAGGGTCTCACTGTGTGATCCTGGCTGGACCAAAACTCACTATATAGAACATTCTGACCTCAGGTTCTTTAAGATCTATTAATCCCTGCCTCTCTAGTTCAGGGACTTTAGCCTGGTGCCACAACTCCTGACTGACATATATTTTTGATAGTTTTTAATGTATTTATTATTCTTTAATAAAATACATCCTGACCAGTTTCCTTTCCCTCCTTCCCTTCCTGTTCTCTGTAAACAGAGATGGCACATTTGTTTCCCGTGGCCCTTGACCTGAATAATCACACAAACACTATATTAATTCCAAGCCTGTTTAGCCAACAGCTTAGGCATATTCCTAGCTAGCTCTTACATTTTAAATGATCACATTTCTATTAATCTGTGTCTCACCACTAGGCTGTGGCCTACCAGTAAGGTTCCAGCATTTTCTCCTTCTGCACCTACATGGCATTTGCCAGATTCCACCATCTTTATTACTTTATCTCTGCTCGGATTTCCTGCCTGGCTTTACTCTGCTAAACCTTTGTGGCCAAAACAGCTTTATTCACCAAACAATAAAAGCAACACATATACAGAAGGACCTCCCACATCAGTTCTCCTCCACCTTCTTTCTCCCCCAGATCCACTCCTTTTCTGTTTCTTGTCAGAAAAGAGCAGGTCTGCTAAAGATAACACCCTCACATGGCATAACAAGATGCAATAAGACTACGCAGAAACCCTTATATCAAGGTTGGGTGAGGCAACCCTGTAGGAAGAAGAGGGTCCCAATAGCAGGCAACAGAGTCAAGGACATCCCCTACTCCCACAGTTAGGAGTCCCACAAGAACAGCAAGCCATACAATCATAACATATATACAAAGGACCTAGCACAGAGGCATTCTACCAACACTTGCAATTACTTAGAATCTGTACCCATATCCAAACAAAGGAAAACAACAGGCTTTATTTTCCATGTGCCCTGTTTAATCCTCAACTAGGATTCATTGTTTCTTACTACAAATAATTTGTATATGATGTTTAATATATATTTCCAAATAAAGCATAATTATAACAAATTTGCTTTATAGTGTAACATGGGTTTTGTGTATTTACCTATATTATTTTTTCATTTTGCTATGCTGAATTTTTTAACAATTTTCTGTTCAGAAAGAGCATTCAGTTCCTGGGTAAAATGTCATAAAATACCTTTGTACATTTATTTTTTGGGTTTAGAGTTTTTGAAGACATTATACTTTTATCTTCACTCTTCCCTGGAAACTGCTAAAATATCTCAAGCTAATCCAATTTTTATTCCTTTGAATTCAGCTTTTTCTTTTTCTTTCTTATAGCTCTGTATAATTTGATTTCTGAAATATGGCCACATTTTCAATTTCTTATTCTTTCTGCTCTGTACTAAGAAATCTTTATATTTGCTGTCATCTTATGATTCCGATTTTGCATCTTTTCTTTTTATTTGAAAATCATCTCCTTCATCACTTCTACTGTACTAGAAGTTATATTAGGTGGAAGTTGGAGCAATGAAGCTTTCATTCTTTTATCAAAGCTGTTACATTATCTGTCTTTCCTTCCTTTCTTCATTTGTCCCTTTGTTTCTTCATTTCTTCATTCTTTCCTTTTCTCCTCTCCTCTTTAGATTATGAAGTATGTTCTGAGGAAATTCCTCACTTCAGCCATATAGGCATGTGTGTACATCTATATGTAATCTTAATAATATATTAATATTTATAATAAACATAGCCACATGAATATAACACCACATGAATTTGTGATTCTAGGGTTTGAGCACATTTGGATACATATTTTCTGGTCAAGTGATAGGCAGTTATATATTAAACTAATGCTATTGTTATTACTCTACTTTGAAATATTTAGGAAATTCTTGCAAAGATGGATAGGCTTTGGTACTATATCAACTAAAACTTCTGCTAACACACTGACCTATTTTTCAGATGGTTGATATCATCATCAGATGCCACAATATCCATCTTCATTTACCCTTTGTACCACATTTGTTTTTAACATATTGGTTATAAACATATCCCTTAAGGCTGACTCTTCTTTCCAGTCTTGCACCACAGTTTCTTAAACTGTAGGTCATGACCTGGTATCCAGTCACATAGTTGATTGTGGGGCTGACAAAAAAGGCAATAATAAGAGCAACGGTTTATTTTAGTTGCCAACTGGACAGAATATAGAACTAATTGGACACAAATATCTGGGCAGTCTCTAAATGGCTTACAAGATTAAGTGAAATTGTCATTTTCCTGTAAGTATTGGTGGTATCATCCATGGAACCTCTTAAGCACATTGGTAAAAGTGTAAAGTGGTCTAACCACTGTAGAAATCTCTAAGAAGATTTCTCAAAAACCTAAAAGTTGATCTACCACAAGACCCAGGTATTTGACTCCCAGTCATACACCTAAAGGACTGTATAGCTTTCTACAGAGGTGTCTGTTCATCCATGTATTGCTGTTCTCTTCACAATAGCTAAGAAATGGAATCAGGGTAGATGTCCATCAGTGAGTGAGTGGATAATGAAAACTTATTAAATATATACAATAACAATTTATTAATCTGTAAAAACATGAAATTATGCTAATTTTTGTATATGTGTATTGAGGTGAGAATGTATGTACGTTCACAGAGGCCGGGAACCTGAGAGTGCGTCTTGAGAGGGAATAAAATAGGCTTTAAGGGAGACAATGGATAATGCAAAATAGGTAAAATGAAAATGGAAGAAATGGAACAGGGAAAGGTACCATTAATTTGACTGAAAAGCAGGAAGATGCAGAACAGGAGGAAGAAGGGTAAGGACTAGTGAAAACTAAGGTTTTATATATATATGTAAATATATATATATATGTATATATATACATATATATATATGGTGTGTGTGTGTATGAAACCTGGTAATGAGTAAGTGAATTTGAAAGAAATGTTTATACAGAAATATTCTTTGTGGTTGGAGGAAGTTGTAAGTTGTTTTCAGAAACCATAGGTTATTAAAGAATACTCCAGGTACTCAGAGTGGGCTATCTTGCTACAAACAGGGAAGTCACTGAGATTCCCATAACCATAAATCCACATCTCATGTTTGTTGAAAGCCCAGGGAAACTAGATAGTAAGACCCTAATGCTGGAAACAACACATTTCCCACAGACATAGAGATACCCAGCTGGTACTGGGAGAGAACCTTTCTCTCTGCTGATTAACTCTTAGTGCTTGGGGTTCCGAGTTACAGTGGAAAAATTGTCTTCAACAGCCTTAATCAGTTGTTGACCATAAATACGATACTATCAATCCACCAGGCAAGAAGTGGCCATGAAGGCAGTAGCAACAATCTTTCCGAGCAAATTTGAGATCTGCTTTACAAAAGGGAGTCTGTCTGGTATTCTAAACCTAAGCAAAAGTTCATGGCTAGGGAGGTAATAGGCCCTAGTGGGGAAGTCATTGATATAGTTGCCTAAATGTACAGGTTGTGGTCAGCTTATCTTATTGCTGTCTAAATAATGGTGCTTATAGTTTCAAATTAGTGTCACCATTGGCAGAGAAGCTCTTGTCCCAGTGCTGTGTGCAGATACCTTTAGCTAGCATAAGTGGTGATATTGTTGGATGCTCAAATATTGATTGGATTTCTATATCACTTCTTCCAAGGCCCAAGGAATATCACATATGACAGTATTAATAGTACATAGTTGTGGAGTGAGGTAGAGAAAACTGTCTTTGGAGCATTGCTTTGCACTCTTAATCCCACAGCAGTGGAGACTGCATACACAGCACCTACCCAATATATTAGCACTATCAATATTCTTTCATGGATGTGAAAGGATATGATGAGCCTCCACACATGGAAGTATAGACATTTCTAATGGAAGAAAGGATAATTAAAGGCCCATTCTTCCCTAAGTCTCTATGGACACTGCATGGGCACTAGAGGAAGGGGAGCTATTTTCGTTGGTGATGTAGCCTCTGGGAAGACACTCA
>LOJH01048199.1:0-10390 GCA_001685095.1 Ellobius talpinus
GTGTGGGAGCCGGGCGGGACGAAAAGCAGGCCTGCGCTCCCCTATCACTGCAAACTTGGCTCTATCTTGGGACGTTTCTTGGATAAGCAAAACCTCTGCCCCATGTGGAAGAACATAGGTGTGGGTATAGACTGTTAACACAGTGGCATAAATGGAACACTGGAAGTAAGTACCCTCTGTGTTTTGATATCCAGGTAGGGCACCATACCTCTCATTATTGACGTGGTAGCCACTGGCCTGCCTACTTTTATGTCAATTTGACACAAGCTAGAGTCATCTGAAAGGAGGGAACCCCAACTGAGAAAAATCCATAGGATCCAGCTGTAGGGCGTTTTCTTAATTGGTGATTGATGGGGGAGGACCCAGCCCATTGTGGGTGGGGACATCCCTGGGCTGGTGGTCCTTGGTGCTACAAGAAAGCAGACTGAGCAAGTCATGGGGAGCAAGCCAGTAAGCAGCACCCCTCTACAGTCTCTGCATCAGCTCCTGCCGCTAGGTTTCTGCCCGGTTAGATATCATGTCTTGATTTCCTTTGATGGTGAACTGTTATATGGGACTGTGAGCCAAATAAACACTTTCCTCCCCCAAGCTGCTTTTGGTCATGTTGTTTCATCACATCAATAGAAACCCTGACTAGGACAACCACCGACTTCAATTTCTTCAGATTTATTTTCTTTCTTGCTAAATTTAAGATGTTTTTACTGACTTCATAGAACCAGCCTAATGATATCACCACAGTGCAAAGTGGAGCCAGGTAATGCTGGCCCAATTCTAAGTGCCCAGAGAAAGTACTAATGCCAGTAAGAAAGTGGTGGCTTTGAGTATGGAGGAGACAGCTTGTATCCCCATCAATGCCCTTGTTGAGCCAATGCTGCCTTCAAACCCTGATTTAACATGTTTCCTTTCCTAGGTGAACTTCATATCCAGGACTATTCAGTTCACTCTTCTAGCTCCCTCCACCAGACAAAATTTATTACGGTACCTATGATATCCTACTGCTAACCAATTGAATATCTTCCTGCCCTATTAGCATAGGGTATTAAAGAGATAAGGAACCATGCCTTCATCATCTCTGTCTCTTGACTGCCGCTCATTTGGCATAGTAGGTTGTTTGCTTAGTAAGAAAGCAGCAGGACTACAATGGGGCCATTGGCTTGAGATGACAATGGTACATATAGTGGATGTGACTCTTTTGGCACTACGAAGAGTGTGACAATGGACTCCATGAAGGCCTTGGCTCATGATGGATGCTCCCCAAATGATTATGTTTCCAACTGGCTGTTGTTAGCATGTTAGAGTTACAAATAAAGATTTGTTCAGGTCACTGCTTTTTTTTGAAATTGCTTATATGGGATCAAATGCAGAGTGCATCCATCTTTTCTAATTTTCCAAATATACCCTGCCCTCTTTCACCCCACTGCCTACGGCCTCCCTGGAGTCTCCAGATCTCTAAGCACTTTAGAGAACAAAGCCGTCTCAAAGGTGTAACATGGTCTCTGCTGGATATATCATCATTTGGTTTTCACATTTTATTCACAGGCAAATCTCAGCATCTTCCTCCAAGCAGCCTTCACCCTCCCCACCCCAGACATCAGAGCCTTTTCTATTCACATGACCTACTGTGTTGTTCAAAGTGACGTCTCCTGTCAGCTGTTCTTTAAAGGAGACATCATCCCGTTTGGCTTTTGATTACCTTAGAATTTAGAGAAATGCATGACTGATATTAGATTCCCCCAAACAATAATACACAGAAGAGAAAGATGAGGGTGAAGGAGAGAAGGGAGGAATGGGGAATACAGAGGGAAGAAGAGAAATGAGGAAATGGCAGCCATCCAGGCTAGAAGTCCCCTGTGAGTCCTTGATAATAGCAATTGCTGTAATCTTCTAGTCTAGCTGTTGCAAACTGGGTGTCTGGCACCACGTAAGAGTTACCTGCAGCCTCTTGTTTGCTCTATACACACACAATACCTCACTTAAAAGACTGAATAATGGCGCTTAACTTCTGTACCCACTTTTCATAAAACGGAGGGACTCTCATGCAACTGGCAGAAAAGTTATGAAGAACGGAGTGAATGAACCACTGTCATCTCATGTCCTGTACACACAATTTACTTCACTTTTATTTTTAAGTGTGTGTGGGTGTGTGGGTGTTGTTGTTGTTATTGTTATATGCATGTGGACATAAGAGTACAGCATCCAAGGAAGCCAATGGCATCAGATACCTTTAGGCAGCATGACAGACAGCTGCAAGTCATCACATGTGGGTGCTGATGGTTGAGCTTGGGTCCTCTACAAAAGCAGTATGTGCTCTTTACCAATGACCCATCTCTCCAGGATCCTGCAATTACTTACTTTTGAACTGCATAACCATGAGATACATCTCAACTAGACAGCTAACATCTGGAACACCACAGTGAGTCTCTTTGTGATGAAGTATGGACAGGTTTCCTACCCCTAGATTAGTGATGAGCCCCAAGATAACACAGTATTTATGAGATTAGTGCCCATATATAGGTTTATACACATTATGTACGTCTATATGCATATGTATGCACATACATAAATTTATATGGATTTTCCTATTCAGCTATATATATTTTCATCTGGGGTATATGATTTTGTTTGTGTGTTGGGCACACATGGTCACAGCATATATGTGGAGGTCAGAGGACAACTTGCAGGAACCAGATCTGTCCTTCCATGCTGTGGGTCCCATGACCAGACTCAGTTCATCAGACCCCACAGCAAACACCTTTACTACTGAGCCATCTCCCTTGCCCTCTACTGTGTGACACATTTCCAGACATAGGATTACTATTATAGCTATAAATAATTTTACTATAGGGTTAGGGTCTCTCATAAAATTTCGTGAATAGAGAATTACTGTTCTGCATATGCACAAATCCTTGGTGTTTTTAAGGTTCAAGGAGGAATGCTTTACTTAAATTTACTTAGATTATTAGTTATCAGACAAATCATGAGTATAACCACACTGTGATTTCAGGCTTAGGCATGTTTTCATTTCTCACGGTGTGTTGTCTTTTATATATGCACTGTTCATATTTATATTATTGTGTTTCTTGTTTTCATCATCTATTTTGAATTGGGGGATGTGTAATTTTTAATTTTCATCTCAGCTTGTTATTTAATATTGTATATGGTATTTTGACATATAGGTGGATCTTTTAAAAATAGAATCATTTCTATCATTGCATGTGATATTACGCTTACAAATATTGGATTGATTTAATTATAGATGGGATGATACAAAAGGCTACATTAGAGGAATAATCACCTACTTTATTTTGAGATGAAATCTTGAGCTATTTGTGTCCGATCATGACAAGGTGTGTTGATTTGGAGGAGCTCATGAGAAGGCAAGAAGGGAGGAGCATGCCAAGGACAGAGTCTGAGCAGGACTCTCAGACATGTCTGAGCAGGAGAGGCGCAGGCCACTCTGACTTTCAGTAACCCTTTCTTGTCCTTGGGAATTTTCCCCATTATCTGGGAGAATACCAGATCTGAGCCTATAGAAACTGGTATTCTGAAGAATGCAACTTTATGGATGTGAGTATCTCGTCTGCAATATCCAAAACAGGGTAGGAGTAGAAATGTGGAAATCTAGTAATAATTTTGGTTTTAATTTTTAACCGATATTGGGCTTCATATTCATGTATTTCTGGCCAAACAGTCAGGTTTAACTGTTTCCTTTCTGTTGCTGGTCAGAAAAGGGTCTACTGAACCACAATCAATCAATGAGGGAGTCAAGATAGGAACTGGAAGGTAGACAATTATCTGGAGATCACTGCATTCGACCAATTAAACCAGACTCAGGAACACAAAGGCCAACACTTCCTCATACACAGATTCTGTATGTAATCTTACACATCTGTACGCACACCCATCAACATCCTCCTCCGCATCACCATCATAGTAAAAGAGGATGGAGAAGTGTTGGAGAAGGTCGCTTGTTCGTCCCGGCTGCCCAGAACCAAAATAACCACACAGAAACTGTATTATTTAAAACACTGCTNTGGCTGTGGCTTACCGGGTAAAGTTCCCAGCATCTGTCTGTGGTGGCTCCATGGTGGCTCCCTGACAGCATCTGTCTCTGGTGGCTCCATGGCTTCTCCCTGACAGCATCTGTCTCTGGTGGCTCCATGGCTTCTCCCTGACTCTGCCCTTCTTTCTCCCAGCCTTGTTTAGTTTTCCCCACCTAGCTAAGTTCTGCTCTGCTATAGGTCCAAAACAGTTTCTTTACTCATTAATGGTAATCACAGCACACAGAGGGAAATCCCACATCAGAGAAGAGGATGTCTGCAGGGAGTCAGGGGAGGGAACCTGAGAGTATAAGTGGACTATGTTTGATAAGAAAGCCAAAAGAGGGGCTGTGGGTAGAAAGGAGACCAACAATAGGAGGATGGGGAGATCAGGAAGGGCAGTGAGTGGAAAGTATTGAAGTAGCATGTATGTGTGTGCAGGTATGTGTGTGTGCATGTGTGTGTGTGTGTGTGTGAAAATTCCACAGTGAAACCCATTGCTTTATTTTGTATGCTAACTGAAACTCAATCTTCAAATGAGTGCTATGAACTTGTAAGGACCTTCCTTACTTCACTGATGAAGCAGAAGTAATCAAAGGAGAGCTAGCTCATTGTTCTGACTTCCAAACCCCTCTCCATGTTTGACTGTGCTTGCATTTACCACGGGTTTTTACCATGAGTTGCTTCTCCCTTGCCCTCATGTAAGGACGCCTCCAATGTTCACTAGATGTCCTGGTTAGTTTTATGCCAATTTAACAAACACTAGAGTCATCTGAAAGGAGGTATCCTCAATTGAAAAAAGAAATGCTCCCATAAGATCCAGCTGTAGGGCATTACTTAATTAGTGATTGATGGGAGAGGGCCCAGTCCACTGTGGATAGTGCCATCCCTGAGTTGGTGGTCCTGGGCGCTGTAAGAAAGCACACTGGGCAAGCCATGGGAAACAAGCCAGTAAGCAGCACCCACTATGGCCTCTGCATTGGCTACTATCTTCAGGTTCCTGCCTTGCTTGAGTTCCTGTCCTGACTTCCTTCAGTGATGTGGAAGAACAAGCCAAAGAAACCCTTTCCTCCACAGCTTGCTTCCTGGGTTCCTATGTTGATTCTAGTCCAAAAGAATGGTCGCAGTGAGAAGGAAATTCTAATATAATTGTAATGATTATGTGCACCTTGGTGGGAAGAAGCCCAGAGGCCGCACGGTGAGTGAGAGATAAATACACCATGCAGACAGATCTTAAATGAGTTTATTGAGATAAAGGGAGTGGGGAGAGAAGAAAGGGGGCAGAGGCAGAAACCTGCTGACTCTCCAGAAGAGGAGAAGAGTCTGGGAATGGGCAGAGTATGTCTCTCTTTTGTTTGTTTGATTTTTTGTTTTTGTTTTTCATGACAGGGTTTTTCTTAAAGGGACCTTTTGTACCTGTGTACAAACTACATAGTTACATAGTGGCCATAGGACCTGGGGCTGGCCAGGGTGCTGCCTGAGTGTATCCTGCCAGGTGACAGAGGCCAGCATAATGTCTGAATCCTAACAATAATCCTTCATGCATTCCTCTTCTGCTCAGAAACAGTTAAGCACACAGTTTCAAATAAATGTGAACTTATAGTCTTAATGATGAAGACATAATATCAGCTTCGATCACCACTAGTTGCCAAGACTGATAACCTGAGTTTGAAACCTGGCACACAGTAGAGTTAACCAAATCCTGAAAGCTGTCCTCTGACTGCTACATGTGCACTGTGACATGCATACACACACATGCATACATGCATATAACACACAACACACGTAAAAATATTTTTAAAAATAGCTAGAAACAATAGTAGCTTCTAAATGTGTATGCTAAAGAAGGCAATGTCACTTTTAGCCCTGAGCTGAATCAAGTCAGCCTGTGGCGCTGTTGCTGGAGCTCCCCAGGTCTGATGCACCTGCTGGCTACCTGATGGAGCCCAGCTGAGGTGATGATTGCCCAGGCACCGGGCACATCCAAAAGAACAGCCTGAGCCTGGCCATGCCATAAATCACTTCCAGGCCTTTGCAGGTGCAAGCCAGGCAATTTGATTTTGATTACTCTTGCATTCTAATACTCAGTAAATAAAGTCGTAAAATTAAGGGGCAGCGAGAACCTGGGATGCTAATGCAGAATTAAGCGCTGGCATGCTCCCGTCCTTGTCCCATTCCCTTTCCACATTCTAAAGACATCAGCTCAACAACATCTTGACCAGTAAAAACCCACAACGGCATGAGAGAAGCAGAACAAAGCAGATTCAGCATCCCTCGGAAGGATGAGCGAGAGTTGTGTGCACAGCACAGAAGTCATTATCACCTCTTCTGTCCTGCTTTCATTTCTGTTGACTCCGAAATGTCCCATTTTTATGGAAAAGAGAGAACAAGAATAATTTGAGGCAATTTAATTGCTTCTCATTCTACTTTTGAAATCATGTTACGTCTTTGGCCATGTGGTCTGGGGAGCCTTCAGCAGAGTGTCTATTAGCCACATGTTGCCCCACACTTGTGAACGCCTTTTGATATGTAAGGCAGTGTTGGAATGTGTGGAACAGAGGAAGAAACCAGATCCCAAGATTCCAAAGGCAAAAGTTCTTGCTTTCGAGCTCAGTGCGCACGCAGAAACACTAATGAAGTTTTTGCCTTGTTTGGAATCAAACCCAGGATTTTGATATTATGTAAGTGTTGTACCACTGAGCTACACACCAGTTCTGAAATTTGAGAGGTCCTTTTTTTGTTGTTGTTTTGTTTTTATTTGCAAGCAGGGATTTTCTCAGCATCATAAAGGGTATTCATTTTTATCTTGCACAAATAACATCATGCTTCATATTCAAAGAGGATCCAGGTTGGGCTTTTCCATGGCTCTCCACCATGGAACCAGAAATACTAAACAGAAAATCTGAACAATTAGGCAGAACACACAGATGCAAAGCATTTACATCAGAAAAGGCACACAAATACCTCTTGTGACAGCGCACCATATCAAATTCATAAAACCCTAAAAACTTATAATAAGGCAAGCATAATAATTTTATACAGAAAATTTGCAAGGTGCAGACCGACAAACATTTCATTTTGAGCTACCACAAAAGAGCAGCTGGATTACAAAACATAAGAAAAGTTTCATTTGCTATAGACTATAAAGAGAATAAAAAAGGTGGAGAATAAATTAAACCAAGATGGCAAAAGCCTTGTACACTGAGACGTACTGTAAAATTTTGATGACATAAGTTAAAGAATTTTAAAGACAACCATGTTTTTGGATTGGAAGAATTCATACTGTAAAATACAAATACTACCCAACTATCTGAACATTCAACATACTATCTATCAAATCCAACCACCCAAAGGCAGAAATATGGCAGCTAAGGTGATATTATTAGGGAGTTCTCAGCATTGCTCAGTGAGAAAATTGAAACATGAGAGAAATGGTCATTTATCCCCAATTTCTCTCCTGGGCTTAAAGGGCTCTAATAATTTTTGATTCATTAAGTGAGATGCAAAGTGAAAAATTATTGTTTCACTTATTAAAGATCTCAAGAATCAAACAAAATTGGTGTAAAAGTACACTTTCTCTTAAACTATCTGAACGTGTAAAGAGCTATTTAATCAAATATGTACTGAACTTAAGATATGCAAATACATGTAAAATTATGCACAGTCTATCTCAAGAATTTATCATAAACATAATCTAAAAGAAATATGTTGATTTCATGTACAATAGCAAGAGACTACCAACACCCACACCATTTTAAAGAGAAAACAGACCAGAGGATTAATCCGCACTATGTGCTGCTGGTCTCAGGACACACAGAACTGAAAGCTTATGAATAGCTCACATGGCTCGAACTGATGTTTGACAAGGCAACCAGTTCTGTTTATGGGAAAGGAATAGAATTGTTTGTTGTTGCAAACAGTACTGAAATTGAAATTCACATCTATGAAATTGACTCAGAATGGATCCACGTTATCAATAAAGAGCGAAGTTCATAGCCCGTTTAGGGAAAAAAAAACCCAGGAGTCCTTCTCCATAACCTTGGGTTTGACAGCAGATTCTTAGCTATAACACCAAAAGTGTGATGTCAAACAAAAAGGGGCAGCAGACATCATGCAAAGGCAGAATAACATGGTGAAGAATGCTAAGATACAGAAAAGATATCAAAGCTCTTTCAATATACTTTCGTAATGTGAAGAGAAGTCTTTCTGAAGAGACAGTATACGCTATGATTCCAACTATGGTACATTCTGGAAACGCAAAACCAGAGGCAATTAAAAAAAAGAGTTGTTAGGGCCAGGTGGTGGTGGTGCATGCCTTTAATCTCAGCTCGGGAGGCAGAGGCAGGTGGATCTCAGTTCAGTAATTGGGCGTTTGAGGTCAGCCTGCTCTACAGAGAGAGTTCCAGGACAGCCAGGGCAACACAGAGAAACCCTGTCTCAAAACAAAACAGAACAAAAACAAAAACCGAAACCCCCCCAAAACAAAACATAACAAACAAAAGAGTTGTCAGCCAGGAGAGGTGAAGGAGGAGATAGATGTGCCTGGGGGAGGTAGGGCTTCTCATTGCATTCTGCAGATGCAGATTCTGTTCTGTGATGGTAGCAGATGCTCATCAGGTGGAACTTGGAGGACAAAGCCATGCCCTTTAAGAAGGCATGGGCATTCGCTAAAGGTAAATAACAACAAGGTAGTGGATAAGTTCATCAGCTTTGACCAGCACAGGCCATCTCTGCAGGACGTTAATGACACAGAAGCCGTGCTCAGTTTCTTTTCCTGTTCATGAGGTAAAATACTGACAGAACAACGTAAGGGAGAAAGAGCTTGTTTGCCTTACCTTTCTCTGGGAATGCAGTCCTTCACGATGGGGAAGGCAATGGGAAGAGAGTGGAGGCAGGAACAGAAAGTGGGCTGGTCACTCAGGAAATAGAAACAGGAAGTGAGGTCAGGCTGCAGAGCCTCAAGACCCTCCCCAAGTGATCCATTTCCTTCTGCAAGGCCCCACCTCTTAAAGGTTAAGCCTTTCTAAATAAGTACCTCCACCTGGGGACCAAGTGTTTACACGTGAGATTCTGGAGACATGTCACAGTCAAACCGCAGCACTATGGGAAGAGGAATCAGGCTCTACTGATGCATTTTTTCAACAAAACTAAAATTACGTTAAGAAATAATGTCTGGCAATCAAAATCCAACCAAAATATAACACAGTGACAGAGCTGAGGAAGTAGAAACCTGATCACAATCATTTTTTTAAATGTTTTTGTAGTGACCCTTTGAACTCTCTCTCTCTCGTAACAATCTAGGGCTTAATCTTTCTTCAAATGTTTGATATTGCCCATAATGTGTGAGTTCACTGTGATCTTCACTGTCCCTTTGTTGCCCCTCAAAATATCATACCACAGCAATTGTTATGAATATCAAAATGAAACAAAACCAATTAAAAACGGAGCCAATCAAATGAGAGTGGTTTTCTGCCCAACTCGATCCACATGTTGGTCATTGGCACTAATCCCACTATGGACTGGGAGTTGCATATGCCTTTCATAAAACTGATTTTGATCAAATTCTTTGCTTAGTTTAACTTGGTGCTGTGATCTGTGGCTCTATCCACTCGTTCCACCAGAATGATGCAAACCTCTGCTTCTTATTACACTACATCCTTGTAGCCCAGAAAGTCATTTTGTCAATAAGGGATTTTTACTGAAGTAAAGATTTATGTATTTTTCCAGGGCAAGTTCCAGTGAGGTAAAACTCAAGTTGCTTTCATCTGTGGATATTGATTTGCAGAGTCAGGGATCACATTAGGGATTATAGTTCCCCTTTGTGAAGAGGTTGCTAACAGTTTTTTTAAACATTTTGTGGTATCAAAAATGTTCTGTATTTTGATTAAACCTACCTCCCTCAAACCTCCCCCTTCTGTGGCCTGTTTTGGGTTATAGAACACAAATATGCAAGTGTCTTCAGCAAAGCCATGCTCATATTTCTTTTAGGATTCAGCTATACAAAAATGGGAGAGCATATCATAAAGCCTTTGTTTTATGATTCCTCGTGGTTCTTTAAGGAAAGTCCAGTACTTTCCAAAACTGTTTCCTGGATGTCTGTTTAATGCTGTGAATGGCACAAAGCACTGGAAACAATGTGAACTTAGAAGGTCCTGATGTTACCAGGAGATGGACAATAAGTGCAAAGCTAAGGGTGAGCCAACAACAGACTCCATGGAAAAGAAGGAACATTTGCAGAGAAAGGGAACTTGAAGGTGAGATGCTTATTATCCCCAAGGTGGTAATAATTTTTGTAATTTGGTATACTCTGCATGCGTGTGTACGTGTGTGCGTGCGTGCGTGCGTGCGTG
>LOJH01048200.1:363-12782 GCA_001685095.1 Ellobius talpinus
CAGAGTTGTTTTGATTTGCATTTCTCTGATGGCTAAGGAAGTTGAGCATTTCCACCTTGATGTTTTTAAAGTGTGCGAAAACTGCAATTATACCCTTTTCATTTCTGATATTGATAATCTCTTGTGCTCTTTATTAAGCTAAAGGCATTGTTTTATTTTTATTTTCTAAGAACCAGGTTTTAGTTTTGCTGTTCTTCTCTGCTGTGTTCTTTGGGCTTCGTTGGTTTATTGTTTTCTTAAGATTTAAGTAACTTATGTAATGAAGCACAATCAGCCTGCAGTGTGATGAATTTTAATTTGCTATACAAACATGAAGCCAACACCACAGTCAGATAATGAACAATTAATTACATGACCTCCAAAGGTTGGACATGTAACTTGTACTCATCCTCTCATGATTCCTCCACCAACACTTAGGCAGTCAGTGATTGGTGTAATGTCACAGAGTTTCATCTCTGTTTTTGAGACTTTAATAAAATACTTGTTTTTTTAAAAAAAAGAAACTGCTGTGGGATAATGCTTTTGTACACTGTAAAGATTTGTCACTCATATTGGTTTAATAAAATACTGATTGTCCAGGGGCCAGGCAGGAAGTATAGGTTGGGCAACCAGACTAAGAGCATTCTAGGAAGAAGAAAGGCAGAAATGTAGTCACCAGTCAGGTCAGACACATAGGAAACAAGCTGAGAATGCCTCACTGAGAAAAGGTACCAAGCAACATGGCTAAATATAGACAAGAATTATGGGTTAATTTATGTTGTAAGAGCTATTTAATAATAAGCCTAAGCTAATAGGCCAAACAGTTTATAATTTAAAAAAATACTGTATTACTTTTTACTGCTGAGTAATATTGGAGTCTGAGTTCACCATTGCTTATGCCTTTTAATTTGCTGGTAACCAGTAGATGTATTTCTAGCATGTACCAGTTAAAGTTGCTTTGTACATTCATGTACCAGTATTTTCATATATGTGCATTCAATTTTGTTTTTATTTTTAAGTAAGTATCAATAAGTTTAATATCTGTATTGTAAGTTAGGTGTATGCATTAAGAAACTGTCAAATTATTTTCCAAAGTGGTTGTGCTTGGGCCTGAAAAATGGCATGGTCAGTAAAGGCACTCGCCACCAAGTCTAACGATCTGGGTTTGATTCCTGCAATCCACGTGGTAGAAGGAAATAAATAACTCCAGAAAGTTGTACTCTGACCTCCACTTGCTTCCCATGGCATGAGCATATTTCTATGGGTATATGTGTATGTCACACAGACATACACATGCACTCAGAAAAGCAAACATAATGACTGTACCATTTGATTTTCCCAGTATCCACATATGTACCCATCTTTGTCAGCACTGGCAGCACTGGATATGGTCAAGCTTTTTAATATTGAGCGTTCTTATGTGTTATGTGTCATTTTATCTCTTATAGATTTTTATTTCTCTGGTTATTCATAGTATTGAGCATCTTCTCATCAGCTTATTAAATATCTGTATCATCTTTGGTAGAATGCTAGGTTACATACCTTGATTTTGATTTTTGTTGAATTGTTTGGATTATTTTTGTGTTTTAAGTGTTATTTATATGTTCCAAATACTATCCAGTATAATGGCCACCACTGACAATATAATCAACTGAAATACCATAGATTAAATTCCCCATTCATGCCAGCTACATCTTAAGACCTCATTGGAATGCGAACAGTTATACAATTCTGATAAACTATTTTCATAATCTCCATGCAGTTTCCTATATACCAGTCTCTTGCTTGGCATATGCTTTCTGAATTTTTTATCCAAATATAGAGCTGATTATTTTTCCCTCATAACAACATACTTCAAAGAGCCAGATTTTAAATTTTAATGAAGTCCTGCTTACTGCTTGTTTCTTTTACACCTTTGTGCTATGTTCTGTCATTTCTTTTTGCATTTCTTGTGCATTATTTTAGAAAAGTTTACATTTATGACTATGATCCACTTTGGATCATTTTATATATTATATGAAATGAGGGTCATATTTTAATTTATTGCATATGGTTATCCAGTGACTTTCACCACTCTTTTTAAGAAAGTTCCTTTTCCCTGTTCAGTTTCCTTTCCTCCTTGGTCACACAGTCATTTTACGTTATCTAGGGCATAACTCCTGTACTCCATACTACTCTTGAAAATATCACACCTATCCCAGTAATAAGAGCCTTGAAATATTTCAAAAGTCGGTTGCAAGTCCCTCAGCTTCACTGTTGTGTTTTTTAAACTGTGTTTTACTTTGTTTTTCCTGTTTCTTGTTGATTATTTTAGAACCTATGCTCATCCATGTAAATGTGTTAATCTGCTTGTCAATTTTCGTAAGATTGTTGCTGAGATAATAGTGGTAACTTTTCACTGATAGTAGTGTGAGCAAAAATTAACATTTTTACTTCATTTTTGAATGTTTATTGTCTATATACAGAAATATACTTGACTTTTATATTGCTCTTATTCTAATGTATTTCTAAATTCATTTATTAGCTTGAGTTAGTTTTTTTGTGACTTCCATGGAACTCTACATAGACTAACTGTTCCACCCATGAACAGAACCCCATGCTGCTTCCCTCTGATCTGAACGTCTTCTGCCTCAAGTCAGAATCCACAGTACAGTGGAGAGACTGGTGTTACTAGACATCTTCCTTTCCTCCCTGGAAGTCAGAGGAGACAGAAGGCATCCCTGCCATTCCTAGAGTGCTTGTGATGAATGTCCAACTCTGTCAGAAAACTCTTAAATTCCCTCGTGGATTATATTGGTTTTATGTGAAAGCAGCCCTAAATGAACAAAACCTCGCTATATCATGATATGATACCATTTGCATGACTTACTGTTGAATTCAATCTGATAAGTACTTTTAGTGTTTTAGGTCTGTATTTCTAAAAGATACTGATCTGTTGTTTTCTTTGCTGGTATTGTCTTTGGCTTTGATATCAAAATAATGATAGATTTGAGAATAACTTGGGAAATATTCTTTTCCTTTCAATTTTCTAGGAGCATTTATGTAAAAGAAGGTAGTATCTTTCTTAAATGTTTGATAGAATTTACCTTTGAAGATGTGTTGGCCTAGAAGTCTGGTTTGTATATACATGTGTTATGGAAGTCTGTGATTACATTAAGTTTCTATATCAAGAATATCTGGACCATTTCTTTTTCAGTAAGCTGTAGTGTGTTTTGTGTGTAGTGTGTAGTGTGTAGTTAAGGAGATTTTTCCATTTGACCTAAGTTATCAGTTACATAGCCATGTCTTGCTTCATAATACTCTTATCCATTTAATATTGAAATATGTAATCATATTTATAAAAATTAATGTTGAATTAATTATATTATATATTATAATGTATATTTTATACACATTAATAAGGTATATTTTATATGCATTAATTACAAGAGTTACTGAAATTTTCTTAAACTGTACTTTGTCTTCAGTTAACATTTGCATATTAATGACTTTAAGAAGTCAAATTCACTAATTTGCAAACTCCATTCACTGTCTTTAAAGGGCATTTTTCAGTTAAATTCTGAATATGAATTTCTTGTACTGATGATTTTGTCCCAGTGTTTTCCTCCTTATGCCTTATATAAACACATGTTTTTCATTTATTATATAAGAATGAGTTTAGACTATGTTTGTGCACCTGGTCACTGAAATGGACTAATTCTTTTTGAACTTAGGAATTATCTGTTTTTTATTAAAAGGTAAATAGATGAAGACAGGAAAATAAGATGAAAGTCAACTCTGTTTCTTAAGGTCCAGCAAACACTGAGAGGATGGGGTGACTTTGTAGTGGAATGCCCTGCTGTATCTGTGTGAGTTGTCACAGTGTGCCCTGATATATCTGTGTGAGTTGTCACAGTGTGCCCTGATATATCTGTGTGAGTTGTCACAGTGTGCCCTGCTATATCTGTGTGAGCTGTCACAGTGTGCCCTGATATATCTGTGTTGAAACTGTGCATACTTCTGAACTGAACATCAAAAGTCTGGAGTAGAGAATCTCCAGTATAAAAACTGTTCTATGGATGATATAGTATAATTTTACATTGTATCACTTCAGAGCTCACATTAATTTCAGGCTGTCTCACCTGGCCAAAGGGACCTCATATTCTTTAATTAGATGTTTTTTTCTTCCTTTGTAATCTCAGTTTCCAAGTTGATATTACAACATGTACTATGTTTCATGTAAATGTGGCAAAAGAAATTTTGAGATTGCACATAATTTTTCAATGTCAGTAACTTAACTTCTTATGCCATTGTATGTGCCAAGTTCTGTAAGTATATCTCTTTATTTTAACCTCAGTAGACAATAAATACTCATTAATTATCCTAATCTGTAGAAAAGAAAGCATTATACTCAATTTAAGAGTTAAAGTGCACAAGTTAGTAAATGCCAGGGCCAGGATTTAAATTTAGACTCAAATCCCACATTATTAACTTGTTGTGCTGGCTGGTTTTATGCCACCTTGACACAAGCTGGAGTCATCTGAGAGGAAGGAGTCTCAGCTGAGAAAACGCCTCCATAAGATCAGAGTGTATGCATGTCTGTAGGGCATTTTCTTAGTAATTGGTGTGGGAGGGTCCAGCCCACTGTGGGCAGTTTCACCTCTGGGCTGGTATTCCTGGGTTCTATAAGAAAGCAGGCTGAGCAAGCCAGTAAGCAGTACCCCTCTGTGGCCTCTGCATCAGCTCCTGCCTCCATGTTCCTGCCCTGTTTGAGTTCCTGCCCTGACTTCCTTCAGTGATGAACTATGATGTAGAAGTATAAGCCAAATAACCTTTTCCTTTCCAGCTTGCGTTTGGTCATGGTTTTTCCTCACAGCAATAGTAACCCTAAGACAGTTGTGGTCATAAAAAAAAGAACTTCAGACTTTCTGCCCAGTGTTCAAAGGTGCCTCATAAAAATACAGAGATGAGTCCAGGAAAACAAAGGTGTAATTTTCATCTTTAGTAACTGGAAAGATTCTCTAAGGTATTTATTTAAGATCTTTTCACTGCCCTTCATTTTATGAAGGGGGAATTTGAGGGTGAGATTCTGAATGCTTATTTATCTCATGATAGACCACCTGGTCCAAGAGCCTCTTAAAATAAACACTCAGAAGTTTAATATTAATTACATACTGTTTAACATATTAGCTCAGGCTTATTATTAAATAGCTCTTACAACTTAAATCAATCTATTTCTATTAGTTTATATTTTACCACGTGGCTCATGGCTTGTTACCACACATCTTGCTTCTCTGGCAGCTGGTTGGCTCTACTTTCTTTTTCCCTTTGTCTTTGCTTAAATTTTCTTCCTGGCTCTATTCTGCCTTACTATTGGCCAAATTGGCTTCTTTATTAACCAATGGTAATAAAACATATTCACAGCCTACAGAGAGGCATCCCACATCATATAAACATGAAAGAGTAGATGGCAAAGAGACCAGTGTGATCAAACACAAGGCATTCATAGGGTAAATAGCAATAGTTTCTGTTTTGTTTTCTAGGTCATTGAAAATCTGGGTAAACTCTTACAGTTCCAAGAACTGGGGAGAGGTCAGGATATTTGTCCTGAAAGATTGAGCTCCTGGAAATAACAGCCTCATCTTTGTGTAGAGCTCATGAAAGGCTACTGCAGGTGGGCTTGCTTAGTAGCCCCCCACCACTGAGATCTAATGAGAATGTCATGAAGAAAAGGCTGACCTGCTGGCATTTTCCACCCATCCTCAGATCAAGCCTGGAGACTCAAGCACTCTGAAAAGCTGGCCAAAGAGCACTTCATCCTTCCTTTTAGCCCTTGAGTTGATGTGCCTGTTCACATCTGTTCCCATGGTCTGTCTGTAAGTCAGGATAGTTTGCTCTTTTCTGACCTCTCAGTAACTGGGAAGTACTCTACTCTGTGAGCAACCACATGGAGTAGTGAACATTCAGAGAGACGTCTTCTCATTGGAAGCATCACCAACATCACCTGGCAACCCAGCACCATGGTAGGGCACTGCCCCATACTAAATCAAAACTGTCAAAACTGTCCAGAACAATAAATACTTAGTGTTTTAACAAGCTCTCTCTGTGGTTCTGATGCAGAGGGAAATTTGACAGCCACTGTCCTAAGTTATTGTGTAGATGAAGACTTCCCTAGGAGTGGCTAAGCCTTGGCCAGGTGGGTTGGCCCAGGAAATGAGATAGAGAGATACTGGCATACTAAAGTCTTTGAAAAAAATAGGAACATAAGAAAACTTTCTGTGTGTATTGTCCTCACATTTCTTTTTCCTAATGCAAGTGAATAGGTTTTACCTGAAATTCTTGAGAGCAAAACTACTTTAGGTTCTTCAGATTTCAAAAATTGTGGATTTGAAACTTTGAAATAATCAGATGTTTGAGGATGGACCACAACTCTAAACATAAAATTCATTTATATTTCATGCATACCTTGTATATATCAGCCTGAAGACAATTGGATAATGGCTTCAGTGCTCCTGAACTCTGCTGCTGTCTGCCATAAGGGGTCAGGTGTAAAATTTCCCATTTTGGTATCACTTCACTCAAAAACACAAGAGTATTTTTGATTCAACAGAATTTTAGATACAAGTGTATTTTGGATTTCAGATTTTTGGACTAGGCTCGTGCAATCTATATTGTATTTGGTGCCTTCATATACTATGAGTCCTAGAAGTACATTTTTCTTTGACTCATTCATCCTCTAAAACAATACCTAGCAGTTGCTCATTTATTTAACAAAGATTTTAGTGACAATTATGTATCAGGCACTTTTCCAGGTGTTTGGGTATATAAATGTAAAATTTCCGCTTTCATGGATTTTAAATTCTAGTAGGGGAAGCGTGAATAACAAATAGTGAAAGTAGACTGGGATATTAGAAAGTGTTATCTGATAGGAGAAGTTAAAACAGGTCAACCTGAGAGTGAATAAGTTAGAAAAACTGGGGAAGATCTCTTTTATCAGCCATATGGTTGCCAGTCCCAAAGAACTATACTGGTACAAGACACCAGACAGAACAGATGTCAGAGATAAGCACTCTCACCCATTCTCAGACTTGCATTTTCTATAGCCACTATCCTTGATGATATCTGCCTTCTCCCAAGGAGACAAGGATCACACACACAGAGACAGAGACAGAGACAGAGAGAGGAGTTTTATGAGACTATATAGACATAAACACTCATCATTGTAATTTATTTAGCTGACATTTTCTGTGTGTGTTTCCTATGATCTGATATTTCTAGGAATATTGTGAATATAGACAAAAACAGAAACCAAAAAATACTCCAGTGGCTTCATGGAGCATACATTAATATTCCAATCCAAAAAAATAACTAAACCATTATACTGCACATATATAGTTCTCTCAATCCTACCCAGTCCAGACTTCACAACTAATCATTGACTGATAGACTACCATTAAATTCTCATTCAAACCACCACACCATCTAATCTATCTCTACCACTCTTGCATATATCCCCACAGTCCTACTAAAATGATACTTGTATATCCATGTTTGTTGCTATACTTTTGGGAATAGCTCAGAATGGAACCAGGTGAGATGTCCATTCAGTGGAGACATGGATTAGGAAAATGTGCTACATATACACAGTGGGGTTTTATTCAACTGTAAAGAAATGTGAAATCATGGCTGTAGCTGTACCAAAGAGCTCCACAATAGCCCGGAATGGAGTATAACAAAGCTTTATTTATTGGGAGATAAACTCACAGTAAGGGTAGCGATTCACAGTCCTCTGTGTGTGAGCTTGGAACTGGAACCACATCCAGCAGAAAAGGGGTCATACATGCTTTTCATCTGCACTTCTAGTACATGAGACCACACCCAAAGCAGAATGGTATCTTAAAGACTATTGGCTGAAGGAGTTCCCACAACACATGACAATAGCAGAAAATGAATGCAGCTGGAACTCATTAATTAAACAAAATACGCCTAAGTCAAAGACCACATGTTTTCTTTTATATGTGATCCTGTATTTTTAATATCATCCTCCTTTCTGTGTATGGAGGGGGCACTGTTTTAGCATTGTGAGCTATACGTTAAGAGAAAGCATTTGATAGCATTGTATTAACAGTTTCAGAGCCTGGAAATAAATAAGGCCCACAAGTGTGTTTGCTCAGTTCTGCTAACACAGGTGCAATGTGTGCTTTTCTGCTTTGGTAAGGTAATGATGTCATCTTTGTAATGAATAACTTTGAAAAATTACCAGTTGAACTGTCAATTGTTATTTTGTCTAGCTTTTAATCTGTGCTTTTCATAGGTTTTTAACCTAGCTTTTCACACTTTAATAAGCATCAGCAATCATTACAGAATTCTACTATTCTCTTATTACTAACATTTTTTTAAAAGTTGAGTAAAATAGAAACTAAATCACCTATTAACATTGTGTGGTCACTGTGATTAAACTCTTGATAATTTAAACATAAGGAAGATCATTTTGAGAATGACGATTTTAATATGATGGTTCCTCATTGACTGATTGCCAAACATCTTTCTCAAGAAGTGTGAAATCTGGAGGCTGGAGAAGTGGCTGAGTGGTTAGGGGTGCTTCTGGCTGTTCAGAGGACCTGGGTTTGGTTTCCAGCACCCATATTAGGTAGCTCACAACATTCTGTAACTGTAGCTCCAAGGTAACCATCTGATGCCTCCGTTCCTAGGGCACTGTCACCCATATACACACACACATAATCATAATTGAAAATAAGAAACAAATTATTATTTAAGGTCTGAAATCATTGCTGATTCCTCTGTGAAGCGTGTGACCTTGTGTTTTCCTCTGTTCACCCTTTATCTTCCCACATAGTTGTCCGGAATGACTTTCTGACTCTTCACCTCCTTAACATATGGATTATATGTTTTACTGTTATGTTATTGTTTTATATATAATTACAGGACTTTCTGTAAGCGAGTGTGGGTGTTACAGCTCTTGAACTGCAATGATATCCTGACATATCAGGAAGCCAGGCTATGCTTAAAGTTGCAATAGGACAGTTCCAGAGGGGTAGAGCCGCAATAGGACAGCACTGAAGGCTGGAGCCCGAATAGGGACAGCTCAGCCCTGGAAGAAAAGGTGTCCTAACTTGTCAGGAAGCCAGGCTACCTAGAGCCGCAATAGGACAGCTCTGGAGGCTGGAGCCCGAATAGGGACAGCTCAGCCCTGGAGGGAGAGGTGTCCTGGCTTGTCAGGAAGCCAGGCTACCTGAAGTTGGGATGATGTAGTGATAGGGGAGCAGAGTTATCCAAGAAGAGGCTAGATATAATGGGCCAGACAGTGCTTAAATGAATACAGTTTATGTTGTTATTTCAGGTGATAAGCTAGCCGTGCGGGAGCCGGGTGGACGAAAAGCAGGCCTGCACCCCCCATCACTACAGGATGAGGTGGAGAATGGTCTCCCTGTAGGATGTAGCAATACCACTCTTCTGGAAAGCCACTACAGCCGAGGTCTGCTCTTTCCCCTTAAGGGAATGTCCTAGCAGAATTATTTGCTTCTTCTTTGGCCCAGGATGTTACTTCTGCTAAAGGTGAAGCCCCTGCAGAAATGCAGCAATCTCCACTGCTCTGGCGAAAAGTTGATGCTTTTTTCTGCTCAGTCTTGCTCAGCCTCCCTAAGGGAGCGTCCCAGCAAGGTTCTTCTGTTCTGTTTTATTCAGCCTTGCTCAGCCCACCCCTAAGGGAGTGTCCCAGCAAGGTTTTTCAGCTCAGTCTCCCAAAGGATATCCCATCCAGGTTCTATTCTGCACTGGTGAATGAAGATCTTCACCCAAGACTCTTTTGAGAAAGAGATTTATTTGGGAAGGAGGAGTCCAGGAGAGTGGCTGTCTCAGCCAGGGTGGTGAAGGATAGCCAGCAACTGAACATACAGAGGGACTTATATAGGGCTTCTTAAGGGCAGCATTTTCCCAGGGAGAAGTTTCTCTGCTCAGGAATTGGTTAGTTTTCCCTGCTCAGGGATTAGTTAGTTGGTCAGGGGCAGAGATGGCTCTGATTTAAGGGCCATACTGTGTTTCTTTCACTGGTCCTTTATAACCTTTTGGCTCTAATTCCAGGGCCAGGGCATATTTCTTTAACTGACTCTGATTCTAGGGACAAATATTTCTTTGACACTAGTTTCAGAGTCAGGGCCTGTTTCTTTGGTTTGGGTTCAGGGATAAAGTGTTTCTTTTCCTAACTCGGGTCTTAGATCCAGGGTGTGTTTCTTTTACTGGCTCTGGGTTCACAGTCAGAATGCTCAGAGATTGGTTGGTTTCCTGCTTAGGAATTGGTTTGTTTTATTTCTGTTGATCAGGGGCAGAGTTGGCTCTGATTTCAGATCCTGTGTGTTTCTTTCCCTGGCTCTGGAAGAGTGGGTTTCTTTGGCTGCCCCTTTTACCCTATACTTTCAATACAGAGTGATGATAGCCAACATTTGCCTGGCCATTTTAGAGTACTATTGTTTTATTTACTGTGTTGGTGACAGTGAAGTGAAATAGTAATGATGTAATGAAATAGGTTAGGTTTATGGAAGGTAAAGGAGTCATTTAAAACAGCAAGGTATGATATCATGTCTTTAGGTTTTGTTGTGCCTTGTGCCAGTGCCATGCTGACCTTGTCACTGTGGCTGTATACTGTATTTTGAAGTGAGATAATGTGATAGTTCTGGCTGAGTGGGTTAGAGCACTACGGCTGTTGAAGAAGACTTGAGATTGGTTCGCAGCACCTGCATCTGTGTTCTTTCTGCATATTTCTATGGTCTTTTGTGTTTCCATACATAGATTTTGTTCCTATTTCTGCTAAAAAATGTCATTGGAATTTTGATGCATGTTGCAGAGTCTATATATTACTTTTTTGGAATCAACAATATTCACAGTAGTAACCCTGGAATATGGAAGGTTTTTCTTTGTTAAGATATATTCTATTTATTACTAATTTCTTCATAACTTATCACAAAGGGCTGTTAAAATTTTTCTAATATGTTTTATGAATATATAGAGATAACCATGTGATTTATGTCTTTATTATTACTGTATATTACATTATTTGAAGATGTTGAACCAACTATGTACTTCATAGGATGAAAGCAATTTGGCTCTGTTGTATGATTTTTTTTATTTTTCATTATTCCAGGATAATGTCATACATGAATCCAGTATCTTTAGATTACATTCATCCCAAAATCCTCCAACTGCTACCAGATCACCCCACCCACACCCCCTTCCCAACTTCATGTCTCTTTATTTATGCATATGTGTGTATGTCTATGTGTGGGCATGTGCATAGGAGTAAAATGCCTACTGCGGTCAGAGGTGTCAGATCCGCTGGAGCTGGAATTATAAGCACTTATGAGCCTCCCATCATGGTTACTGGGAACCAATCTTTGGTCTCCAGCAAGAGGAATTCATGCTCTCAACCACTGAGTGATCTCTCTAGCCCCTTCCTGTTGTTGGAGGCCACTTGTTCATTTCCCAGCTGACCAGTTTCCTGAAATAATCACACAGAAACTATATTATTTGCAATACTGCTTGGTCAATAGCTTAAGCATATTTCTGGCTAACTCTTATATCCTAAACTAACCCATTTCCATTAATCTGTGTATTGCCATGAAGCTGTGGCTTACCAGGTAAAGTTCCGGTGTCTGTCTCCAGCGGGGCTACATGGCTTCTCCCTGACTCCACCTTCTTTTCTCCCAGCATTCAGTATAGTTTTCCCTGCCTACCTATATTCTGCCTTGTGCAGGCCCAAGACAGTTTCTTTATTAACTAATGGTATTTACAGCATACAGAGGAGAATCCCACATCATCTTCAAAAAGTCAAGAGACCCTGGACATCTAGATGCCTAAAGAAGAAAAGATAATTATCCAGATAGAATCACCAAGCAAAGAGAATTATGGCTTATGAGCACAGGTCATATGAGGGTAAGAATCTCTGAACATGAACTAGAATAATAGTCATGTTTCACTTAAAAATCAAAGCGGGCTTTGGAGTTGGACAACGGCTCTGTCCTTCTCTAAATCCAAACATGTTGTTAAAAGAAAAATTAAGAGTTTCTGTCTCATGTCAGGAGCCATCTGGTATGGGTCAGAAAGAAGAAAGAATTTAGAAAAAAATTTACTTTTCTTCACACCTATTTTTGTCTCTATTGTACCTTTCATTGAAAATATGTCTGCATAAATAATGTTTAAGTTTTCCACAATGAACAATAAATTTTCCTGCAGTAATTTTTGAAGCTTCCATGAAGAAGATGGGGCCTCACAACAGCCACTCCTGTTTTGGGTACCAAGTACTCAAGATGGTTCCAACTTGGTTAGCTGAAATGGTGTACCTTTTTACAACATTCTGGCCAGAACTCCAAATAGGAACCTCAGAAAAATCCTACCAAATACTCAGAGACTATTTGCAATTATACCAGACAGTAATCTTGAAACTTAAC
>LOJH01048205.1:0-13068 GCA_001685095.1 Ellobius talpinus
AGAACTTAGACAACAATGAGGACACTAAGAGAGACTTACATAAATCTAATCTACTTGGGAAGTATAAAAAGAAAAGATCTTTTGAGTAAATTGGGACCGTGGGGGACCTTGGCAGGGTTGGAGAGGGAGGGGAGAGGCAGAGAGGGGAGCATAGAAAAATGTAGAGCTCAATAAAAATTAATTAAAAATAAAAAGGAAATTTCTGTCTATAGCTGAATGGCCAGCAGCTGGGCAGAGAGAAAGGCTAGGTGGGGCTGGTAGGCAGAGAGAATAAATAGAAGGAGAAATCTGGGAGGAAGAGATGAAGAATTGAAAAATGGGCCAGTCATCCAGCCATGCAGCTAGACATGGAATAAGAAGGAAAGAAAAGATATACAGAAATAGAGAAAGGCAAAAGTCCAGAGGCAAAACGTAGATGGGATACTTAGGTTACGAAAAGCTGGTTAGAAAGAAGCCAAGCTAAGGCTGGCCATTTATAAATAATAATAAGCCTCTGTGTGTGATTTATTTAGGAGCTGGGTGGCAGGCCCCCAAAGAGTAAATAGTAGTAACAACTGACAACAATGCATGTCCAGGGTGAAAGGATTGAACATTGTTTCTTGATGTTCAGTTAGTATTAGAACTTTAACTTCAGCTGGGTGTGGTGGTACACACCTTTAATCCCAGCACTCTGGAGGCAGAGGCAGGTGGATCTCTGTGAGTTTGAGGAGAAGAAACCTTTCACTTTTTATTTACTGGGACTCTACCATGTTTTAGGATTTGTACTAATTGCTGTGCACACCTCAGAGAATGAAGAAAACATTGTCTCTAGTGGACTCACATAAGGAAGATAAATATTAGGGACTTAAAGAAACTGATAGTTGCTAGTTGTGACTAAGTCATTTAAAGGAAAGTGCCTAGAAATACAAGGAGTCTGAGGATAGTCGGTTTCATTTGGCAGGTGGGGGGGCTGGCTATGAAACCCAGGGCCTTGTGTATAAAGGTGAGCATTCCATCACTGAGTCATATCTCCTTCAAGAGAGTCCATTTAAGACAAACATAGAAGCCAGCAAGGAAAAAGTTTGTGGTAGGATCTGGAAGTTGTTGGAGGAAGGGAAAGAATACAATCAAAATATATTGTATGAAAAATTAAAAATATATGTTTTATCTATGAGGTGGGTGTGAGGTGACAAGAATATTTTTTTTTTGAATTTACATTCACATCACATAAATGCTGTACAATTATAAAACAAATACATTTATAAGATGCTGTTAAAAATAGAATTAGAGAGGTTAAGTTAAAACCTTAAAATAGTAAGTTAAATTTTAAATAGCTAAATTCATGGTCTAATTTTTCTGAGACAATACACATATTCCTCACTGTATGCCCTCCAAAAAAGGCCCAGAAAGAAAGACCAACTCAATACCAAGGAACAGCAGCAGTGCTTAGGGTATGGTTTACAGTGTCACCCACAGCATAAATCAGAGCCATGAGAGATATGGTAGGAGCAGCTAATGCATCGCATCGAAACCTGAGAGTACTGTTGCACTTGAAGGAAAGCAAGTACCGAGATTGCATCACAGAAACTCAGGGAGAAGCTTAAAGGGGCTTTGATTTACTAGAGGTAGGATAATTTTAACATACTAAAGAAAATACCCTAAATGAGCTCTTTTGCATTCTAGACACAAGTCCTCTGTCAGATGTATGAATGGCAAGAATTTCTTTCTGTTTCGTGGGCTGCCTCTTTGCTCTGACAATTCCTTTTGCTGCGCAGACCATTTTAAGCCTCACGAGATCTCACCTGTCAATTGTTGCTCATATTTCCTGTGCTACTAAGAACCTGCATCCTGTACCTCTAGGTTGATGAGTGCTTCCTCACCCTCCAGAAGTTTTAGGGTATCAGGCTCATGATCCATTTGGAGCTCAGTTTTGTTTATAGTAAGAGTGAAATATTTAACTTCATTTTTCTGTGTGTTGACACCCATGGGACCTTATGCAATTTGTGTTGATACCCATGGCTCCTTACACAATTGACTCTTTTCTCTCTGCTCCATTGTTGGCATTTTTGCCAAGAAACATATGACTGTAGTAGAATGGACTTCCAGGCACTCTCTTCTATTCCATTACTCTACTTTTCTACCAGTGTGCTGGTACCACACTCTTTTTATTACTATGCCTCTATAACATAATTTGAAGTCAGTTATCATTTTGTTTAGGGTTTCTTTGGCTACCCTTGATCTTCTTTTCTTCAATATCAAGAAAAGCACACAACTCAATTTAAACAAGAACATGAGGAGAGAGGGGCCCTCAGTTGCTGAGGGATCTCTGTCCCAACTCAGCCTCCAATATGCTGAGCATCTTGCCTCACAGTCTCCATCTGAGACCCCTAGAAGAAGATAGGTTGGGGTTTAGTGAGCCTTGTTCTCTTGAATATGATCCATAGAGTCCACTGCTCTCCCCAAAGTCAAATAAAACAAAAATGGGTGGTGGAACTTAAAAGAAAGTTCTAAAAAGAACTACAGGTGGTTACCAGACACTTTAAAGAAGTGTTCATTTTTAAGAAGTAGCCCTTGGAAAGTTATGTACTAAGACTGCTCTAAACTAGCATCTCACCCCAGTCAGAATGACCACCACCAGAAATACAAATGAGAACTAATGTTGGTGTGGTGGTGGTAAAGGGGGAACCCTTATACCTCTTAATAGGAGTGTAAAGTAGAGTAGCCACCTTGGAAATCAGTCTGGAGATGACAAAAAACGAAGCAGAACAACAAAACTGCCAGATGACTCAGCTATGGAACTCCTGGGCATATATCTAAAGAACTTTACATCCTACCATAAACATTTTGCATTTCCATGTTCATAGCTACCCTATTCAAGTAGCTAGGAAATGGGACCAGCCTGGATGTTCATTAGCTGAGGAATAGATAATGGAAAATGTGGTACATATACGCACTGGAATATTAGTTATAAAGATAATGAAATCACAAAATTTGCAGGTAAATGGGAGGAACTGGGGGAAAATTATACCGAGTGAAGGAACATAGGCCTAGAAAGACAAACACTACATATTATCTCTTACATGTGGATCCTAGCTGTAAATATTTTGCTTTCCATATTTAACTTGTAACACACATAGAATCCAGGAAGGTCATTGGGAGTGAGACTCATTGAAGAAGGGAAGATGGTAGAATAGAGGTGAAAGCAGAGAGAGCAATACTGGGATTAGAAAGATTTAAGTATGGAAAGCAGCAGGAGATTCCCGTTATGAGAGGGTAGGGAGCAGGGTTAACTAAAAGAAAGGGTAGAAAAGTCATAAGAAAATGTGCTCTCTTGTGGTGTGATTAAAAATGTAGTTGGGAGCGGTAGTAGAATCCATATGATATGAAAGAAGAGAAGGTATACTAGCTTTAAAGGTTTGAGTGGGAGAAGGGTGGTGGGAGAGAAGAGGGAAGGAGGGATGCATTAGTTAAAAGAAAGGATGTATGGATCAAAACAGAAACCCAATATTTTGTAAGATAACTAAGAATTAATTTTAATAAGGGCCTGGGGATCTCCCAAATAAAACCCAGGCTGTTTTCCATTGCTATTGGTTGCTCATACATAACTACTTACAATAAGGTAAGATCTTACTGCTGAGGCACCACAAACGTTTGTCGTAGGGTATAAAGAAATCAACGTGGAACTTATTGGTGAATGTGTCCCTTGCTGACCAGATTTTATAGTGCTGCATGGTGCTTTGCAGGCCCTTGGAGGAAAGGACGTCAGTGGACCTACCTAGTACTGACCCCTACCTGCTATAGTACAGACATGTCAACCAAGATGTGCCCACTCAAACAATAGTGACATGACTGCCACAGGAGTAGCCAAACACATTCTGATTTTGAGGCATGTTTCGCAAGAACCTGGTACTGTAAAAACAGGTGAAAAGGTGAAGGATAGAGAGGTCATCGTCACAGCCATAATCTGGTGTTGTTTGTACTGATTTACTGTTGTTTTGATATAAGGTCATGTCAAATTGCCTTGTAAATATTTAAATTTATCCCAATGTATTTATGCTGCTTCAACACTGGTCAAATAAGATTCTATTTGCAATGATTGATGGTTATTACTGAGACTCGTACCTGGACAAAGTGCTGGGAGTAAGAGATTGAGAGTACTGAGTCTTAAACGGGACATGTATGGGACATGTATGCCAACTTTCCATCCCCAAAACCTAGGAAATGTCATGGAAGAGGGTTTGGGAGGAATTTAAGAGATGAAGGATAGAGAGGAATGCTATAAAAAACACTGTCTCGGGATATACAACATGGCCTCTGTAGCTGTGGCTTAGTGGAGAAGCTCAAGTCAGTTGAAATCCCAGCAGTGATGGGGTACATGAAGTCCCACCCACAGATGTGATGCTGAAGTGCCCTTAGCAAATGACAGCTGTGAAAAGAGACTCATTTTTCTTTATGGTATAGTTACTAATAGATGTCCCATGTTCCAGTAGATGCCCCCACACCCATGAGCACAAAGGCAGCCACAATTGGATTCAGAGGGTTATAAAGAAAAAAACAAAGTTGGGAAGGTATGACATATCAGGGGGGTGATGAAGGATGGGGGGAAAGTGGGACTGGGTATGTGACCAAAACACACTGTAACATGAGGGCCTGCTTGTCTGGGTTTCTGTCCTGCCCAGTTCCCACAGCCGGCAAGTCCCAAGGAAAATCACACTAAACTGATTGGCCCATTAGCTCAGGCTTCTTATTAGCTCTTATAACGTATATAGCCCATTATTCTTATCTATGTTAGCCACATGGCTCAGTACCTTTTTCAGCAGGGTAGGTCACATCCTGCTTCTTCGGTATCTGGGCAGGACTGGGGAAAGAGCTTCCTTTTTCCCAGAATACTCCTCTTCTCCTTGCTCTGCCTCTACTTCCTGTCTGGTTTTCCCACCTATATTTACTGCCTGGCTATTGGACAATCAGGGTTTATTTAAAACATAATTGACAGAATACAGACAATTCTCCCACACCAACACACTGTATACATGAAGAAAATTATGAAATAACTTCTTAGAGACCAAATTAATAGTATTAGAAAAAGAAAGTAATTGAAAAGCACAGAAAATAGACTCAAAGCATAGGAGTCTATCATACAATAAAACCAAAAGACCTTCATATCAATCTTTGTGTAGGATGCTAAAGAAGAATGTCTGAAATCTGGTAAAAAGTATGGATTTAGAATTTCTCAGATTTTAATGAACAAACTCTATATAAGAGTAAATAATTGGTAAGATGAAGTTTGAGTTAATTGACAAATTTCAAGTATCAAATTAAAAATTACAGAAATTACAATCTGCATATTTTGGACTCCTGTGAAATGATAGAGGCAGAATCTGCCAAGTATTGCCTATTACCATTGAAGGCAACTAGAAACAGATTCTCTACAGGGACGGGAGATACAGATGAAATCATTTACTGAGAATCTGAGCCTGAAACTGAATCCAAATCTAGTTCTAACTCCAAGATGAGGAAAAATGCAAATGCAGAAAAACACATTAGGCGATTCACGGGGCTCTAATTGACACTGCCTTAGATGATGGCAGAAAAAGTTACCCACTTAAAGAGAACTAGAAACTTATTTGAAAACATAAGAGTAATGAAAAGAGACTTCAGAATCCCTTCAACTAATTCCAGTGCATAGGCTTTGCTTAATTCAGATTGTGGTCAGTGGTAAGAAATGACAGATTAAAAAAATAATAATAATAAAAAAAGAAAAAGAAGAAATGACAGGTAACTGAAAAACTTGAATAATTTGAGCATACCTGATTATATGAAAGTTTTATTAATTTCATGTGTTCTTACAGGAATAGTGCAGGTGATACAGGGATAGTACAGGGATATTTTTAAATGATTTATTTTATCTTCTTTGCCAGTATGTATGCTTGTGTGTCTGTGGTAGTTTCATGTATGTGTATGATGTATGTGTGTATCTTCTTGTCTCCTCCTTTCAGTGTTAGGATAACAAGCTTGCAGCACCAAATCTGGATTTTTTTCCCCCCAGAGGGTACAGATAGTGACATCAAATTCGGGGTGTCATGCTTCCCCAACAAGAACTTCATCCACTGAGCCCCCACTCACTCCAGAGCTTTCTAAACACATGCATACTGAGGTAATTAGCTGTATATACATGTATATATACATAACAGCAATTAAAAAAGAAAAAGATACCATGAATTTGAAACAGAGAAAAGAGTAGAGGATACATGGGAGGGTTTTGGTGGAGAGAACAGAAGGGGAAATGATGTAATTATTATCTAAAAATATTTTTAAAATATTTTCTTTAATGGGTTTTGCTCCCAAGTATATTTCTGTGTAACCCTTACCTGTTACATCCCCAGGTAGCCCTTACCACACTGAGTTATGGTTGGTGCCAGGAAAATGATTTTGTGTGACTTTTGAAGTTGTAATAGCAAAAGAAAACAAAACAAAACTGCAGTTTCTTCTTTGGCTTTCCATATCTGCATCTATGGCAAAAGCTAGAAGCATGTCATGTAACATTTAATTGACCCAACACACTTCCTCTTGTATGGGGAAGATGAGAACTCCTGCTAACAGCCATTGCTAACTTACCATTCATTATACCTAGACATCGTGGAGTAGAGCAGATCTAGCCCAAAACAATTCAGATAAGAGAAGTCCAGAGAGGTCTATCCAGACAAATGTTTTCTAAACCCTTGCTCTACAAGTGAGTTCACAAGTCCTGCTAATTTGAAGTTTCCAATCTATAGCAACCGATGATCCAGTGAGTATCTGAAAATACTTATGAACTAAATCATATGATGCCTGGGAATTCTTTTAAAGTAATCAAGAGAATAAACATGATCCAGGGCAGAATAAATAGTCATGTATTATTAATTACTGAAACTGAGTAAGGGACACATGTCAGTTGGCCATTTTCTTTATTTCTGAGATCTAAAAAAGTTTAATAATAATATAGCTTATTAATCCAAAGTCCACAAAATATGATTAGTTAATTTTCAATAGTGAGTATGGATTCCATCAAAGAATGTATGATGTGAATTATTTATACATCCTGAAGTCATCAGTAGAAACTACAATTCTAGTCTATGGGCTAAGGAATGGATCCATGCATCGAACCATCCCACTTCCTGACTGAGATGAGAACATGGCTTATGGACAGCTCTTATAGGAGATATGTCTTCTTTTAGCTCATTCATCTCTTATAGGAGATATGTATTCTTTTAGTTTATCCCTTTTCCTGATATTGTTGGACCTTATATTGTTAGACAGCTTATATTCTTTCCCCCATCATCTTCCTTTCAGAGGGGTTGGTCCTTGAGCAGCATCTCCCTTCACATGTTTGGTAGCTCCTGTTAGAGAGCTTAGCAGAGAGGACTGTCCATGTAGAGGGTGGCTTATTGCATCCTGAGTTTGTTTATTCACTTGAAATTTAATAAAGCCTAAGAAATCATGTGGTACTTAGGTATAATTTCTAGGCCTGTGTCCTTTCTGTGTTTTGTACACACATCTGAGATTTACTTGAAAGAAAATCTGCCTATGATCATGTATCTCCACTTACTAGAAGGATGAGGTAAGCATTGAACCCATCAATTATACACTGAGATGGATATCAAGATGTGAATTTTAGATGATTCTGATTGCCAAGTCCAATCTTACTTAACATTTATAATAAATCTATTGAAAAAACATACAATGTGAGCTGTACTGCTAATTGATAAAAACTCTGTCCAAAAATAAAATAATAAAGTAACATGCAGGGGCTGGAGATATTGTTTAATGATTACATGAACTTTCTCACCTAGAGGACCAGAGTTGGTTCCAAGTACCTGTTACTCCAGCTCCACGGGATATGATGCCCTCTTCTGACCTCTGAGATACCTCAGTATTCACTCACAGAGACATGCACACATATACATAAATAAGAATAATAACAGTATTAATAATAAAGATAATATGTTGGGGGATTCCAGTAAATGTAAGGATAATGAAAGTTTCTACAGTCAAAGCAGGATGAACAAGAAATCCTCCAGTATCTCTGCTCACCCTGGAAGGATCTTATTAAAATGAGATCAAATTTTAGCATTGGCCATTCTAACATTTTCAGTGGTTGCACCTAGCATCCATGATAAATTTCTTAGAGACAGATTACAGGTATCTATCTGTCCTGGATACTATGAATGTGTTAGTGACATTTAAGGCATGATGGAACATAATAATTTTAAAGTTGAAGTCTTCACATAAGCACTCTTTATGAAGTTTATTTTCTTATAAGTTAGTGCATAGGTTGGAGGATGGGGTATTTTAATTCCCTCACTGTCAGCTATTAGACAATTGCCTGCCTTTACAGTACTGCTAGTCAAGCAACTGGCTCAAATACCCTTAGACCAGCCCTAAACATTTTGTATACTCCACCAATGCCTTGTGGGAGCCATGAGACAATGACAATGACAGCTGCTTGCTCTGATTCCTGACATAAAGATTCCTAGGTATAGCACTATCCACAGCTTTCCAAAGAGGTAGACCAGATGTTTCCTACATTCCTTTCTACCAGTGTCAGGTAGGAAGACTTGGCCTGAGAGCTGAAGCAGAGAGGCTATTGTGATGACTGCAGAAGGAACAGTCCAATGAATCCATAGGTATATGAAAAGACATTCTGCAATCCACATTCTCATCTTGCTGGGTGCATCTTTCCCCCCACCCCCACAGATAGGGCATAGCACTTGTAGGTTGGCTGTCTCTAATTTGTCATCTGTTCACCACAATAGATACATAATAAATACTTCAACATAATTTTTAACAACATTGATCTATGTGAAGGATATATAGTAAAGTGTGGTACTCACTCAGCTAGATATTTTAAAGGTATTCTAGAATCTGCCAGGTTAGCAGAGACTGATCACCTGATAGAGTTGAATGTCCTCTCTTTCCCTCACATCTCACCCTTTACCACAACATCCTCTGAAGGATACTTAGAAAAATATCACTATGGACCTTCTGCTTATTTGAAGGAAGTTATTGCTGGAAGGCTCTCTGACACTGAGAATAGATGTTCCTGGGCAACTGGTGTCTTTCATTTTCTGTGCACTAGCCCATTGGGCTTTCTCTGACATAGAAGCAGAAGCTGTTTGGATAAACACATTGTTAGGATTGTCCAAGTGAAAGAACATGTGTCATTGTAGTTACTTTACACAGAGAATTGATGGTTTGCACTGCTAATGGTAGACTTAGGACACAAAGCCATTAGAATCTTGTGTCATCCAGGAGGACACTGGGAAGCATGCATAAATCTCAGCTATCACTGAGGGATCTAGTCTTGGCTGGTTTCTAAGGAAGTCACTTTTTATTTGCCACCAAATGACATATTAATAATGTCTCATCTTCAACCTTCTGCATCTGATGTAAGCTGAATCCTATAGGGAAAGGTACTGTGGGTACTACCAGCAGACATTAAGCTGTTAATGTCTGCCAGTTCTAGGTAACTTGTGAATTATCACCCCAATCCTATGTAAAGCCCTCATTGCCACTCATGTTCACCAAGTCCTGATATGATTAGATTACCCACAAGTTTCTCTGCTCAACTGTGTGAGGGCTGACATTACTCACAGAACTAAGATGTCATCAGAGTGTTTGCATGACCTGATTCTTGAATATCCCTACTTACTTTGGAATTTTAAAAATATTGAGCTGAACAATCCACAGACCCAGAGAGACTGGATAACAGGGAGGCTTCGTAAGGGGATACCCAGATCTCCCTAGAAAGGGGAAGTAGAAGAGATTGTGTGGGTGGCCTGGGGGTGGGTGGGAATGGGAACATGAATGATCAGGTTGGGAGGAGGACAGAGAGGGAAAGTACCGAGAGAGAGACTGCTGGAATGAAAAGGGGGACAATTCAGGGTTGGGTAAAACCTGGCTAAGCGAATCTCCCAGAAATCTACAAGGAAGATTCCAGCTTAGACTCCTAGCAAGAACAGATATGCAGCCTGAACGGGCCATCTCCTGTGACAAGATTGTTGCTTAGCCCATTTGTCATGAGAGCATCATCAACCAGTAACTGATGGAAATGGATGCAGGCCCACAGCCAAATATTGGGTGACATTTGGGGAATCTTGCAGAAGAAGGAGTTAAAGAATTGTAGGAGCCAGAGGTGTCAAGGACACCATGAGAAGGCTCACAGAGTCTACTAGCCTGTGCTCATTGGGGCTCACAGAGATTGAGCCGATGGCTGGGAACCTGCCTGGGACTGATCTAGGCACTCTGCATATGTGTGGCTTGGTCCAATTTGGGACTCCTGGAGGTTGGAACAGGGGCTGTCTCTGACTGTTTTTCAGGCTTTTGGAACTCTGTTCTTCATGCTGGGTTGCCCTGCCCAGCCTTGGTTCATGGGGAGGTGTTTAGTCTTACTAAGGCTTGATATGCTACGGTTTGTTGATACGCATGGGAGACTTGCCCTTTCCTGAACAGAACAGAGGAGGAGTGGATTGGGGGGTGAGAATGGGTGGAGAGGAGAAGGGAGAAGCTGAAGCTGGATGTAAAACAAACAAACTAATAAATAAAAACTGTCGACTGGTGCATTAGCGAACATATTTGCATGTGGCCAAGAGTGGAGGATGATCCCGGAGTTTCTAGGCCTTTCTATTCTCAGCATTATACTCTACAATTCTAAATTGAGAGCAGTATGGGCTCTAGTGCTGCTTAGATGGAGTTTGTCTCCCAAAGTGTCATGTGAAGGACTTTTAGTTCTTAGTGTGTCAGTGCTGAAAGGTGGGGGCCTCTATACGAGGTGGGACATAGAGTAAGGTCCTTAGTTCATTGTGGTAGCTGCCCTCAAAAGGGTAGTTCACAGAATCCCAGGATTTCACAGAGAGAGAGAGCAAATCCAGTCTCCGAGTTGCTCTCCACTTCCTGTATGCCCTTTGGGTATTGTAACACTCTTCACCATGAGGCTGTCGTCAGAACCTAGCAGATTCTGCCACAGTATCCTTGAACTTCCAAAAATGTGCAAAACAAATTATTTTAGTTTACAAAGTTAGCTTACTTCCATTATTTTGTTATATTAATTAAAATAAACTAATGTATCCAGTAAAACATATCTTCCTGATAAAAACTTTTTTTAGTATCTCCAGGAATATGATTTTCTTTTATTTAATGGAAAAATAATAGGATGTTAGATGAAGAGAAATGATGATTAATAGTCACCTTTTCAATTAAAAGTTGAGGCCAGTACTTTGGTGTATGTGCAGCAAAGATTACCATATTCTCCAGCCAATCATATAAGCCTGTTGTTTCATTTCTAAAATTAGTCTATGCTTTCCTGTCCTTTCGAGTTTGGAAAATCTCCAAATATGTGGAAAATAAATGGGATTATTTTTAAGCAATTTGGTTTTTAGAGGATCAATTCAAATTAAAGTACTGTGGGAAGAGAAAGAAATGCTCTCTCACTTTGTCCTGAGTTGAACATTATTTCATCACCATCTGGTTAGGCGTGAAAGTCCACACTGACCTTCAGCATATTTATTATTAGATATTTCTTAAAGCGGCAACAGAGTGATTAGGGTTCCGGCTTTGCCTTCATGCTGAGAAATTTTCTTAAGCACAGGTTTTATGAACTGTTTGGGAAATAAAGAGAAGGACACCAAGAACTAAGTGACCTCTCTAGTGATTGTCAATGGGACCCTCGTGGCAGCAAGCACTGGCATGATAGCCAAGCTGAATGAGCCTTGGTTTTTGTCAGGAGTTGTCTGGTCCATTTATTTTTTTCATGGCCCATCTGTATGCTGTGGAGTCATAGCAAACTCTGTTCCAGAGAATAAAGATGTCCGTGTGATGTCTACTCGGAGAATTCTGACCAGGATCAAAGAATGATGAAAAAGGCCTGCTACTAATAGGAGCTACTTTGAATTCTAACAGTGTCTCATTCTTGTGGCAGTGGACAAATGACCCAGCCTGGGGAACCAAGTGCCCTTTCTAAGATGAATTAAATTTCATATCCTCGAAAGTAATAGATTATAAACCCTAACTCACAGAGCTCTTAGGAAGTTTAAATGAGGCAATGCGCTGTGAGAGTTGAAATCTGCAGACTGTACCTGTGTCATTTGCCTGAGTAAGTGACCTGACTAGCAGGCAGAGAATAACTTAGACACTTGGGGCAGAAAAGGTTTTGAGAACCCACTGCATGCGTACTTGAAGAAAGGAAGGTGCTGTTTACAGGGTTTCTGCAACAAAGCCATCCAACCATAATAGATACAAGCACACAATCACATTAGTGCACCTGCCAAGGCAATCCAACCAAAATAGATACTGACATACAACAGTGTTAGCACCACCTGCCATGACACAGCTGAGCATAGCAGGATGGCAATCATGGTCAGTTAACATTCTCATGCCCTTCCTAATTTATTGGATTGGTTTAATGAGTCTTGCATTTGTAAGCGTATTATAATTAAATTTAATTGGTGTTCATGAGCAAGTCACAAAAGAAATACTTTTACTGTTCTGATTAGAGTGGTACTTCCCAAAATGTTAATAAAATATACACGTTTGTTTATTCACCAAGACTTGTTTATATATGGCTGGATAAGTAGGCAGGCAAATAGAGAAATGCATGGATAATTTACTGTGTTCTGTGTACAGTAGGCAATACTACTGTCAGCAATGTCTGGCTTTATACATGGAGAACAGCATTTTGTAGCCATTTTGTACTGTAACACCACGTTGGTGGAGGCAGTGGAAAGCTTACGATTCTGCCGTATCTCACTTTCACCTCTTAGACCTCATATTGTGGTGCCCATACTCAGAATACCCAGCTAGGGCATAGAGTTTCTGTGTCCTGGAGAGTTATCCAGGCCCCTATTAAGCCCCGCGAGCCAGCAGTAGGTACAAGTTAAGTAGGATGACTAAGATTTTGGGATGAATCTAACAGAGTCTAACCTACCTGGATGGATGGATTGATAACATGTATGCGATTTATAAGTAGAATTAGATCATTTTCTTGTTTTCAGCTAAGACGTCTGACAACCATGCTTCCAAGCCAAGACCTCTGTTGTTTACCTCTGGGGAACTCCT
>LOJH01048206.1:589-13068 GCA_001685095.1 Ellobius talpinus
CATATGATCATGTCATTAGATGCTAAAAAAGCATTTGACAAAATTCAACACCCTTTTTTGATAAAGCTTTTGGAGAGATCAGGGATACAAGGATCATATCTAAGTATAATAAAAAGCAATATGCAGTAACCAGACAGCTAACATCAAATTAAATGGAGAGAAACTCACAACCATTCCGTTAAAATCAGGAACAAGACAAGGCTGTCCACTCTCTCCATATCTCTTCAATATATTGCTTGAAGTTCTAGCAATAGCAATAAGACAGCATAAGGAGATTAAGGGGATTCGAATTGGAAAGGAAGAAGTCAAACTTTCATTATTTGAAGATGATATGATAGTGTACATAGGTGACCCCAAAAATTCTAACAAATAATTGCTGCAGCTGATAAATACCTTCAGTGACATGGCAGGATACAAAATCAACTCAAAAAAATTAGTAGCCCTTCTATACACAAAGGATAAAGAAGTGGAGAGGGAAATCACAGAAACATCACATTTAATGCTACTTTTGACAACTACGACCTTTTTAAAAAGCAAATGGAGTTTTCAAGATCCAATACAAAATTTATTTAGTAAAGACTGTTTATGTAAGAAGATTAAAATGGATGAATATTTTCAGGAAAAAAACCCACAAAAACGCTAAAAGCTTTTATTAGTATGGAGGCCTAAATAAGTCAACCATTGTACTATGATTACTAAAGTCAAATATCAACGATTGCAAAAGCTGGCTTAAATGTCTAATGCATCAAAGTTTATTTTGAAATATTTTTTCTTAAACCATTATTCAGTAGGTAAAAGTATTAGATTGGTGGAAGTGATCTGGGAGTTTGGTAACTACACTCAAGGACTATTCTAATATAGGCAGAGGAAGGGAGAATATTTTCCTCCAACGTTCAGTGGTCCCAGGATACCATTGTTCATCTCTATAACTGTGGGCAGTTTCCTGTTCTATTGTTCAGGGATATCGTGGAGACCCCAATTAATGACTTCTAAACAGGATCTAGACTACAATGTAGAAGATCATCAACACAATAATGATTTTCTCTGTGTTTCCAAGGAAAATCACAGTGGGGCTAAGAAAAGCATTTGAATTAGCCTCACATAGATGGAAAACTTCTAAAAAAACTAGGAGAGTACAGAAACTCTACACAATCCCACCTGGCTCCTGAGTACTAGATCTTCTATTGACTTCAGCAGAACAAAAATGAAAATTTATTTTGTATACATACACATATACAAAATATTACAGGTCAGTCAAAGGCATTATAAGCAATCCATGTTTTCTCTGATGCAAGTTTTCATTTTGTGATATGTGGCCAAGGTCACTCCCATGCACCTCTCATGTCTCATTTGCAGCATATCAATTTCCTAAGAATATTAGATGCTCTAACATATCCACTATTAATCCTTAATTGCAAATTTGAATCTGCTAGTTGTAGGAATTAAAAATCTTTCATCTCCAAGAGGCCTGGAGACTGTCATTAAAATTATCTTGGAATGAGGGCTCAGATTTAGGAACTGAAGAACTTTTGTGTTTAAACTAAAATAAATTCCTATACTAACTAATGTAAATTATATCTTTCTTATTTATCCCTGAATAGGAAAAAAGTACTATCTTAGATTTTTTTCTACTATAACAACATAGTGATGGCATAATATTAGGCATTAAATACATCTTTATAAGCCTCTGCTGCCTGACAATAAAGACAAAAGATAATGAATAAAACTAGAGAGAGAACTTACTTTTCCTTAGAGAAGATAGGCTTATATACATATTACAGTGTCATAATAAAAGGCATTATATTTTAAAATTAACATATGCAAAAAACTTACTATGTAAATAACAAATGATTAGATCAATACAAAGAGTAAAAACATATCAGTTTGGAATTTGCAACATCAACAAACTGTGAGAATGTTAGAAATCAATATAGTAATTTGCAAAATGTATGTACTTAGAATTTTATTAAACACTAACCATTTAATAAAAGTTACAAGCTTTAAATAAATTAATATATAGACCATGTTCATGTATCACAAGCTAGTCCTAAAATATCATTCCCACACAGCATGGTGTGCAGAATCAATAAAATCACAAACACTGTAGAAGTGTTTTCACAGAGATTTACGGGCTGATTCAAAAAATTTTGCTGACTAGTAAATAGTCCACTCCACAAAACAATGCTAGAAAAGAAGTACTAAGTAATGACATACAATTTGTGCTTTCAAGATTCACCTTTATTTGCTTCATAGCCTTATGATTAAGATTAAGTAAAGAATCCCTTGATTCTAAGCTACATTAATCAATAGCAGACAAGTGTGTGTAGTAATAGATAGAAGGGAGAGTGCAGCAACTGATACACATGTATAAAGTATTTTTTCCACAATGGTCCCAAAGCATTTCATGAAAAAAATATTCTTGTATTTATGTGGGGATATTACTGGATATTTTTAAAGGTTATTAACAAAACTAACAATAAATGGCTTATATAACACATTGGCAGTTTCTTTCAATGTTATTTATCTTAATTGTGATACTCATCAATCCCTCCGATGCTGACTAAAGACATCTGCAATGAAGAGAGTAGATAAGGACCCCAAGAGTACAGGCTTATAAGGCAATCAGAAGACTACTATAGTAAACTAAGAAAGTTGTATCAAAATGTCAGACTAGAGTAGAAAACTTTTGGGAGTAATTTCAGAGGTCTAATGATGAGTAGTTTTGGAAAACGAAGAAGAAAAATAAAAGATACTGCCAATCTTTCGTTTGAATGTCTGGATAGATATGGTTGCAATGTGCTGAGGTAAGAAATTAGGGAATACAGGTAAAAGCATGACCTCGAACACTCATGAATTTATGTAAGAAATAATGCCACTCAATTTTAAAGAGAAATGACTACATGTTTTGTTTCAATTTTCAGGTAGTTGTAGTAATTCTGTTACTCAATTTTGCTTTCTACTTTAATTCCTATCTCAACTGACATACAGAAATTTTTAGTTACAAATATTGTCCTCCAAATAAATTACCTTTGATCTAGCATTGTCATGCAGTAGCAAGAGAGTAAAATTAAATTGTAAGAAAATGGGAACAAAGAATATTTACAATTTCAAAATTAAACCTGGAAGTATATTTTAAAGCTTCTTATTAATATTTTGGAACTATCTGGAAAATAGAATGATTTAAATGCATTTTAAAGCTAAAGAGTTAGAAAAAGTTATACTGCATATATAACATTACATACTACAGCATTCCAGCCCTCAAACTGATGAAAATGGTGAAAATTGACTTAAAAGGAAAACAAAACAAAACAAAAACCTTGCCACACCCAGAAGAATTGTCTGTCTTCCAATACATTTCAGACACACCAACCATGGTCATTCCTTTGTTATTATTTTTTATTTTAAAAACATTTAATTGCTTTCATAACTTTGATCAATACTATTTATACCATTACCAACACCACCAAAACAATGTGTTTTAGAACAAGGACTGGAGCATAAATATTTATCCCTGAATAGGAAAAATGTACTATCTTAGATTTTATAGCTTGTGATGCCTTTCCCTTCTGTTATAAGCAGTCACTCAAATCTAGAATGTATTCTAAAAGCATCCATGGAAATCCATAAAGCATATGGTTCTGTCAGCTAATTACATATTCAGATTGGTTAGCTGGAATGTGGTGGGTTACAGTGCCAAGGACATTTCATTTTTCCTAAATTGCTGCTTCTCCTCATTTGTTGCCTGAAGTTTGAAATTTATGTAACTTAAGGGAACAATGAAATTATTACCCTTTTAGCAACTCTTTATCTTGTAGATTCTCACTGTTATGTATTATAGGCAAAGCTTAAAGAATACCTATCAATTAGAAAAGATGTGAAATCAAGAGCTTTAAATATTCTCCCATAAGTGATTCATTTATTCTCCAAAATGAACTAAGAAATGGGGAAAAGCAAAAGGCAAGCAAAAATCAAAAGGAGAACAAGAGGGAGGGAAGTATGTATGTGCATGTTAGTTTATGAAGAATAGTATAGCCCTCATTTGAAAACTCAGTGTGATTACCTTAAATCCTCCTGGGCTATGAAACTGCCTTTAGTAATAGGCTTAGAAGAATCAAGACAGACATGATTCTGCCTATTTTTATCTTTGCCTTGAGCAGAGGTTATACACTGCTTGTTTACTCTTTTGAAATAACAATGTGTGGTCCCAGTCTTAGGCTTTTCCTGGCTGCACCAAAACACTGTGACCAAAATTAAGTTGGGGAGAGAAAGTTTTTTCAGCTTACACTTTAACAATTCTGTTCATTACCAAAAAAATAGAAACTTATGCAGGGCAGGTACCTGCACACAGGAGCTGATGCAGAGATGCTTATTGGTTTTCTGCACATGGTTTGCTCAGCACTGTTCTCTCTCTCTCTCTCTCTCTCTCTCTCTCTCTCTGTTTATGTGTGTGTTAGTGTGTGTGTGTGTGTGTGTCTTTCTTTTAAGATGGGACTTCTCCATGGCTTTGAAGCCTTTCCTGGAACTAGCTCTTGTAGACCAGGCTGACCTCAAACTCACAGAGAACTGTCCTGCTCTTATGTATACATATCTGGTCACACACACACACACAGAGAGAGAGAGTGAGAGAGAGAGAGAGAGAGAAAGAGAGAGAAAAGGTAAATCTTTAAAGTATTAATAAATTATTGTCAAAATGTCTCCATATGCTACTGAGAATACGTATGATAAATTAACATTATATCACTTGTTAACAGTCAAATAGTAGAGGTTATTTATTATACTCAACACCTAAAATGGAAGACAGTAAAATTTCAGTTTTAAAGAGACCACAATAGTAAATATGTTGAAAGTCATTTCAAGAACTGGAACCAACTCTGTTTAAGTAATTAATCTAATGATCTATAATAATTTTAATTTCTTTCTGAAATTTAGGTTAGACTTAAATGAAAATCCCATTTACATGCAATCAAAAATTTTGGAAAGGCACATATGCTAAAAATATACAGACAATTTATTGTACCATGCTATACTAATTTACTTATAGCAAGAAAAAAATGTCTGAATCTATGTGATCTTTATTATTCAAATACTGAAAAAAACATACTTGTTGCATGAAGACTGATATTACTTTAGAGCTTCCATATTCTCAGTGTGTCATTTAGTAACTATTAAGTTTTCTTTATGGGCTACATAATTACTTACAAAGAAACTTTTACTGTGTAGGGTTAAGGACATCATAGTTGTCAAAGAATTTAGGAATAATTGTTTAAGATGAAACTAAGTTTAATATTGACATGAAGCTCAAATTAGATGTTTTCTAAATTAAATAGAGATCCATGTTTCCAAGGCAATGTATGAACACTATCTACCTATCTAGTGATTGATATCATAGAGGAAATACTAAAAGCTCCCCCAGTTCCTTCCACTGTGAGAACTCATACTTGCAATTAAAACTCATTGTGATTGATAGATCCCAGACAACAAAAGTATGCTAAATATTTTAGAAGTGGTAAGTTACCCTTTAAAACATTTAATGTAATACAAATTATCAGAAATACATTTTATAATTCAGAGTAATATTTTGTGGTGCACGCAAACAGGATGAAAGCATATTCTGCATTAAACCACTTACCAAAAATAATGACAGGATTAAGACACATAAACAGTTTATTTTACACAAATTCATTCAGTGTTTATATTGGATATAAGATATATTGCAATTTTGATCTCCTGTGTTCTACAGAAATGTGATTAAAGGCTTGGTCCTTATGTTTTTATCATGAGGAAGTATGCTCAAATGGGGGAGTTCTAGATCATTTTGTACATACAGTTAAATGGAGTAGTGCAGTTCCAAATTATTCATTTTCCCTTTCATTTTCCCTAGATTGTAATCTGCATGTGTTCCCATCATGATGTGCAACCTTGTGGAAAGTAACAGGGCCAAAGATCACAAGCTGAAATTAAATCAAATATGAGCCAATAATTTTTTTCTTTTTCCAAGTTGATTATATGTGATATTCATTGTAGCGATAGAAAATAAGCTCAAACAAGCTACATACAAATGAAAAGATGGTAGAAAAGACATTTTGCAAGAATAAACCTATGTAGGTAGCCTTTTAGAAAGTTAACATGTCAATAAGTCTATGAAAAAAATGAGCAGATACATTGACAAGCACAATGTTGTTAATATATAATTATATAATGTATGCAAATGACTTAATTGTTCAACATTAGAAGAATATTAAAAAGACATTATACTGTGTAGCTTCTAAAAAGTAAGTGATTATCTGCATGAACAGGGAATATAAAGTAAAAGAAGTAGCCTACAAAACATTATGATAAGCAGTGCCAATATGTCAGCAGTAGAGAGGTTAAATCAACAGATTACAGAACCTAGGGTTTGAAGATCAGCCTGGGAAAAAGAGTGAGAACCTGTCTGAAAATAAAAAGCATTGTAACTCATGTCTTTTGGTAATTGCATTTCATATACAAGGACATGTGGATAAATAAGAGCATATATATATATATACATTAAGATTCTGTATTAGTAAACTGAATAAAGACATTTAAGACAAATTCTAATGAAATATTTTGTATAATATTTTATAGTGTGACTTGCTGTTGAGCAGAGGCTGCTTGTTCGTCCCTGGTTGCCCAGAACTCAAATAACCACTCAGAAACTACATTATAAAAATTGCTGCTTGGCATATTAGCTCTAGTATTTTATTGGATAGTTCTTACATCTTAATTTAACCCATTTCTATTAATCTGTGTATCACCATGTGGCTGTGGCTTATGGGGTAAAGTTCCATCTGGCATCTGTTTCTGATGGGGCTAAATGGCATTTCTCTGACTCCGCCTTCTTTCTCCCAGCATTCGGTTTAGTTTTCCCTGCCTAGCTCTGTCTTGTCCTGCTATAGGTTCAAAGCAATTTCTTTATTCATTAACCAATAAAAGCAACACATATAAAAAGGACTTCCCATATCAACTTGAAATCTTTTTAATAAATGAAAAATGAAAGTATTTTGAGTTTGTATCCAAATAACTAGAAAAAATCATATGTTAACTTTGTATAGAGTCATTTCTTGGAGGAACTGATAATTTTCCATGATCTCTCATCTCCTCCCCCAAGTCTACATGATTCCTTCCACTATCTTATGTTTTCATAGCTCTGTTTTGCCAAACAAGCTTTGCATTTCTGCTCAATGAGTCCTCATTTCCTCTCCTTTTAAAACCTTCAGAGAAATTATCCAATAAGTAAATGACAAAGTATAAATATAAAGAAAGAATAACACTATGCCATGATTAAATATGAACTAAAAAAGAGAAGTTGATTCAAAACAAACAAAAGTCCTTATTTTATTTCAAGTTGAAATTTATTTATTTATGTAAAGTACTAGAAACTTTTAAAAAACAAACAAAAAATTAAAAACCCTGACATAATTTGATGTCAAGTAGTTCATAACCTCAAATATCAGTTATGAGTATGTGGTGTCTCTACAGGAATAGCACAGGAAGCTGATTTCTGCATATGCAAATCAACTACTCAAAAGTGCAGCTACTGGGAACATATGAGAAAATCCTAGCCAAGGAATTTGGTTAAAATGCTAGTCTTACATGGTTGTCGTACTGGAAATTGCATGGTTATTAGGTTTAAACATAAAGATAAATATAGCACCTTTTGTCACTTGGTAGAATAATTTGTTATCACCATAAAAGCAAATTTTTAGCTAAATAAACCTAATTTTATGATGAAGGAATATGTTCTTCCCTAACTAAATAAACAAAATTAAAAGAAACAACCAGCAAACCAGCAAAAATGAAACCATATAAACAAGTAAACAAACATAAACCCAACAAACCAAAAAGAAAAAAACAAATAGAAATTAATGCAGCATATATTTGCATAATATTGAAAGGAGTATTAAACTATATATTTGTATGTAGTCTGAAATTATGTACACCATGATAAATATTCAATATGGAATAAAATCTTGAGAAATTGAATAACATACCATTGGTGATGCTGGTTTGTAGGATTATGGGTAAATATTGATTTACACTACCCATATTTTAAATGCTCTAAAGTAAATATAGAATATTTTATAAGAAATTATGTTGGAGTCACTTTTTAAATAAACTACACTTTAAAATAAATAAAATAATCAGTGGGAGGTTTTTTTGCAAGGTATCTAAAGAGCAATCTTGGAAAGGGAAGGTTAGAAATTGAGTTGAATTTTCAAAAAGTCAGACAATTTTTTGGTGCAATGTTTTTTAAGTTGAAGGGAAAATGAAGTTTTGAAGAAAATAATTAATTAAGTTTGGTCTATTTTCTTGATAGTGGAAATTTCATGTGAACATGCAAGTAATAATTGGAAGTTACCACTCCAACAACAGTTTGGTGAGGTTTAAACAACAAGCAAATGAAAATGAAAATCTTTACTGCTTTAGTGATCTTGTTAGTGAACTCTAATGGGAAAGATGCTTTCCAAATCATATAGCTTTATAGCCAAAAGACTGTATTCTCAGAGTAAGAACAGATGCCAGTTTAGAACACCTAGGGAAAACTTAAAGCACAATATAACACAGTTCATTTATTTATGAACAAATCTCATGACAAGTTACCACCTTTTTCAATAAATATGACTAAAATTTTATGAACAACTTTAAATAAAGAAATGACAATTGCTTTTTATTTTGAAAGTTTTTAACATGTGAGGATATGTGACTTAGTATAGAACTTTTGCATTATATATGCAATGAGTTCATTCTATAATACCATAAAAATCAAAGGACTCACCATTGACTACTAATATTAAAGCACTTAATGCTGATACACTTCTAGGCTATTATCAAAAGCCACATAATTTAAAGTAGGATAAAGAGCAAAATTCTATTAACTTTCTTTAAAATTCTAAGGAAAAATTCTTAATTGTATATATTAGCAACATCAGATAAGTACTCAATGAAATGAAGAATTGATTCTTTGAGAGAATCAATAAAATTGATAAAATATTAACCAAATTAAGTAAAATATAGAGAATATAGACATTACTAACATTGTAAATAGAAACATAAAATATATGCTGAGGAAATTCAAATAATGAGAGAATATACTTTAGAAATCTTTATTTCAAGAGACGGAAGATTTCTCTTGTATATAACCTACCAAAATTTAATTATGTTCAGATAAAGAATTTAAATAAATCTATACTTTCTCCCAGTCCAAAAAAAACAAAAAAAGAAGAAAGAAAAATGAAATTTGGGGTCAGATGTACTCAGCACATAATTCTACTAGGTATTCAAAGAATTAGCACCAATACTCCTCAAATTAGTGCACAAAGGAGAAAAACAGGAAGAACATTGCTTGATTATTTTCTATTAGGTCAATATAACCCTGATGCCTAAACCACATAAATACCTAAAAACCTTTTCCCTTATGAACACAGATGCGAAAATTCTTTAAAATTACTTGCAAAATTAAAAAATTATCTGATGTGGGATGTCCCTCTGTATGCCACCTTATATACCACAGATTCCTACCTTCATACACAGAGGTGTCTCCCAGCCATGCAGCACACTGCATGGCAGATTTAACTTTTACTCATACAGACAAAAATGGTTTATTGTCCTTGAGCTACAAACTGCTTTGTGGCTTCATGGACCCACTGCTTTCCAAAATTGGGGCAGTGAACATGGCTCTCAGAGCTGGTGGTGAACTTACCTCTGCCATGCTTGAGGGCCAAATGGGACAGAGCCAACAGCTAAAGCCATAGCTTTGATCCTAGCCTTGTCCACTTAGCATTTTCAAAGCTCTCTTCTCCTGGTCAAAAAATGATTACATATATACAATAAAGACAGATTCAGACAAAAATCCTCTAAACAGGTCACAATGTGTTTGATAAATATACATAGGCTTGAGAGAGAGAAGATAAAGGATAGACAGAATCATAGATTAAAGAATAACTTAAAATAATAGAGTTTCTTAAAAGGGAAATAGAGCAATAAAAATTATAACAAGCCACACAAAGATGGAAAGTAAAAAGAGAGTCTAGATTATGTACACTATTTTGTTTTCTTTGAAATTTTTGACTGTTAAAGAGTTAACTTCAGAGAGGACATTTTATTGTGGGGCAATAAGATAAACCAAGTAAAGAAATATTGACTTTAACATTTGATTCTAAGGATATGTTGCTTTGAAAAAGAGATTCTGCTTTTGTTTCCTCAGAAGATGAGAAGCTGTGAATTCCCTCTGGGTTAATATGATTGATCAAACAAGACCCCTCTGAGAGATCTCCAATGGGAATGATGGTCCAGGTGATCCAACATAAAGACCAACTTTCAGACTACTGGCTGAGATGGACAAGCCACATAAAATATCCCACTCAGGACTTTACCATAATTCTACATTTTCTCAGGATACCCATAAGATTACCAGAGCCCCTAATTGTAAAAGGAAACTACTTGTTCATTTGCCAACAGCTCATACCTGAAAAATCATACAGAAACTATATTAATTACAACACTGCTTGGCCTATTAGCTCAGGCTTCCTATTAACTAACTCTTACATCTTAAATTTACCCATTTATATTACTTTGTTTATTGTCCCAAGGTTTGTGCCTTACTGGTAAGGGTCCAGTGTCAGTCTCCTTTGGCAACTACATGGCATCTCCTTGACTTCACCTACTTTTTCTGTGTATACCTCCCAGCTTGGCTATATTCTGTCCTGCTATAGGCCAAAGCCCCTTTATTCATTAACCAATAAAAGCAACACATGCACAGAAGGACATCCAATATTATCTCTACTTATCTGTTTAAATAAAAAGGAAGGTTTCAACTTTAACATAATAAAATTATATATAAAACCTGTTATCAAACAGGAATTATAGTTACAGTATGTAGTCCATTTACATTTGGCAAATTAAAGAAAATACACTATCATCTATCCTATCTTTGTGAGTCTAAAGTATATCTAATTTATCTCCTTTATCATAACTAAGGAAAACTATAACTATATGCGTTCAACTCTTCAAAGACCTCAGAATGATATATTATCACCTAAGTTATCATCAAGTACATTGAAAGCAACTTTTAAAGTTCTGGAATTGACAGAAACATTTGGTTGCCTGGAAAATCACCCACATTTCTTTTGTAATTTTGGGGCATCCATCTTCAACCTACAAGCCCATAGTATCTGGCAGGCTTTTCCATGAAGCAGGAAATTTGAAGATCTCTTCTGTCAATATTGGTAGTTTGTCAGTCACTTTCTTCTGTGTCCTGCAAAATGTCTGGTAGACTCTTTCAAGAAGCGGGAATCATGAAAGATGATCTCATCTTCTTTTGCCAAATTCAGCAGTCATTTTTCTGCAGGTCCTACATGAGCAGTTTATACAGCATACTATCAAGCAGTCTAGACAAGAGCAGTTTATTGCCCAAATGGCAAACTAACTCCATAAGGATCCTCTTCAAGGCCCATCATCCTCTTGAAGTAGATTGGTGCTGCCAGAAGCAGATATGTCTTAATGTCGAGAAAAGTTTAAGTTCTTAAAACATTTTAAATGCCATATTCTGTAGGTCTTTAGGGTATTGAAGATTATCTACTTAATTGAAATACATCTATGCATATCTAAAAACCTAACTAACATAATTAAAATTTATTATAGATGACTATCTATTAATCTGTATTTTAAGCTTTATATTATATTTTAAATGAGCTGGATAACCAAAATGCCTTAAACAAGAGCAGATACACACACACAGTAAAACAAAATCAATCTTACAATGTATTAATAGACCAAGATCCATACCAATGCAAAGTATTTATCTCTATATCTTTATTTCTATAGCTTATCTCCTCCCCTTTTTAGAAATTGACTCTAAAGAGAGAGTTTTCAAAATATAAGGCACAAATGGCTGAGAAATATTTGAAGGAATTAAACATCCTGCATCATCAGAAAATGTAATTCATAACTACTTTGATTTCATCTTAAACCAGTCAGAATGGTCAAGATCAAGAAATCAAGTCACAGCTTATACTGACAATGATGTGTAGAAGGGGAACATTCATCCATTGTTATTGAGAGTACAAATGTGTACAGCCACTATGGAAATCAGTCTGGTGGTCCCTAAGGAAATTAGGAATGTATCTACCTCAGAATCCAGCTATACTACTCTTGCAAATATATCAAAGTACACTAATCCTACTACAGATGTACTTGCTTATCCATACTGATTGTGGCTTTATTTATAAAAGCCAGAAATATGAAACAACCTATATGTCAATCAGCACATGAACAGATCATAAAATATGTTGTATTTACAAATGTAATTGTCACTCAGCTGTTAGAAAAAAAATATAAAATTTTCAAAGGATGAAGACAAAACACTCATTCTCTGTGAGGTAAAGACAAATACTGTATTCAGTCTCTTTACACACACACACATAGATAGATAGATAGATAGATAGATAGATAGATAGATA
>LOJH01048207.1:0-11819 GCA_001685095.1 Ellobius talpinus
GGGGGGGGGGGGCAGATACCATGTATAAAGCTAGTGTGACATTTGCTTGTTCTCCCAGTGCTGGGGAGGAGAGATCCCTGAAGTTCAGTGGCCAGTAAGTCTAGCCAGCTTGGCAACCTCCAGATTCAAAGAAGGAGAAAGAAAGACAGGAAGGACAAGAGAGAGAGGGAGGAAGGGATNGGGGGGGGGAACTGAGGCAACTCAGATGAGCAGGGTAGGATAATGAGAAGAACAATAGCTTTGGAGACTGTTCTGAGGAGGAACTGGCACTCAGACCCTGGGCCACCACCTTCCTGGCATGGAAACCTTGGGTCAACCTTCTGTGCCCTACTGTCCTCATCTATTAACAGTAGAGAGTACAGTAAATCAACCTCGCATCTCATGGCAGTGAGGATTCGGTGTTCACCCTGGTAAAGACCCAGCCCAAGCAAGTAAAGATGCAGATGACATTAGGGCCTGTCTAGAATTCATGATGCTTCTAGGAGATTTGTGGAATCTCCAGTCTCCAGAGGAAGGTAGAAGCCTCTTGTGAGTCTATGATCTGCTTCTGATTGGCTGAGCCGAACCTGGTACAGATGTGGCTGACTGTGGTCCCCATCTGTCTCTGGTGCAGACTAGGAAGCTGACTTCCTCCTGGTCCAGTGTGTTCACGGGCTTCCCTGCAGTGCATAGCACTGAAATGCTATGTAAGCCCTTAACCAGTCCCCATCCTTGCTGCTCCTCTCTCCAAAGGAATAAATAAAGCTGGAATGCCTTGTTTGCAGGGTTGACTGATTAAAACCCAAAGAGCCCCTAACTAAAAAGTTGTCCCCAGCTGCTAAGTGACAATGGCTGTGAGGCTCAGTGTGAAGCCACATTCCAGGAACTGTCTAGGACTGTAGGTCAGTACACTCCCTGCAACCTTGAACAAGCTTCCAAGCTTTCTCCCCCAGCATCTCAGAGTGGTACTAAGTTACCACTCCAAGTTTTAATGACATCTCTCTGTGGGACCTTGACAAGCTACTTAATGTCTGCATGCCTCAGTTTTTCTGTTTGTCAAATGGGAATAATATTGAGAAGTTGGCAAGGTCGTGAGCATGGTTATTGGGAAAGATCATTTATGACAAGCTTAGGAGTCCTTGCAACTGCTGAGACAATATGGCTATTCCCAGAACCTTAAAAGTGATTTATTGACTGTTAGCCCAGTAGCAGAGGGTTTGCTCGGCACTGCAGGGCTCTGGGTTCAATCCCCAGAACCACAATAAGCGAACAGAAACAAAAATGAAAGAAAAGTAATTGACTGAGGTACAGCGAAGCTCTGGGTTCCTTTTTTTCTTTAATTGCTGATGGCTCTCCCTTGTGCTGTGGTTTTGTAGAGTGCTTCTGGAAATGCCAACACAGTGAAGGCTGGATTCTGTCTTGTCACCTGGCAGCTGTATACATTCAAACAAGGTGCATAGAAGTCCCTTGAGCATCCGCCTTCTTTTCAGTAATAAAGTGGAAAATTGAAGTCTGTCTCCTAAGGGTTTGTGTGGTACTTGTGTAGTATCTTTTGGTGAGTGTCCTTTGTGCCAGTTGTGGCTTCTGGCATTGGCATATTTCTTACTCCCCCATCTGCTCAGCTCTGGTTCTCTGACCTTCTTCTGAAGCCTGCCAGTGCAATTCAGGGGTAGGCACAGGTCTGAGCTGGGGAGGATCAGAGACATAGGAGGATTTGAAGATACTGGTTGCAAGGTTGTACAAGCCTGGCTCCAGGAGGACCTTGGCATCCTTTGACGTTGATAATGAAGTACCTGCAGAAGCAGAAAGTCAGATATCCCTGGTGAGCAGGTCCTGCTCCAGTATCAGCTATCTCTTTGCTCCCTGCATCAGCTTGATCATCTACAAAGCCATAAGGATTTTCTTCCTGCTGTTGCCTGAGGTTTCTGTTCTGCCTGGTCCTGCAGCCATTCAGTCTCAAAGAAACACACAGAGGCTTACATTAATTATAAACTGCTTGGCCTATTAGCTCAGACTTCTTATTAACTCTTATAACTTGCATTCACCCATAATTCTTGTCTGTGTTAGCCACGTGGCTTGGTACCTTTTATCAGCCAGACATTCTCACCTTGCTTCCTCTGCATCTGGGTTATGACTGCAGACTGAGTCTTTCCTCTTTCAAGAATTTTCCTGTTCTCGTTGCCCTGCCTATACTTCCTGCCTGCCTACTGGCCAGTCAGCATTTTATTAAAATAATACAAGTGGCAAGCTACAAGACCATTGTCCCACAGCATCCTGCTTCTCTGAACAACTGTTCAATGCTAGTATAGTTTCGTAACAGTGCCTGACAGGGACTTCTAACCTCATTTCTGCAGTAGAGTCACCTGGGACGTTCTTGTCAAAGACCAGCCCTTTCCCCATGAGTGCTTTACTTTGTGTGTGTGTGGGGGGGGCTAGCAGAGCTACTGTCCTGATCACAAAGCACAGCCAGGGCTGAGAAATGACTCAGAGTGGAGCTTTCTTAAATGTCAGTTTCTTCTCCTTTTCAGAAGCAGAAAGAAGCCCTTACTGAGTAATTTATGTATGAGGTGAGTGACCTAATTCGCTAAAGCCAGGAGACTAGAATATGGTAATCAAGGCTGTTAGCTCTGCCCTCCACCCTGCCTCTGGCAAACTGGGGCATCTCAGTGGGAGGGTCAGCCTTCTCCCCAGGCCTGTTCTGTTCCCTCCAACAGCTGCATTCTACAGGCTGGAAGGAAGGCTTTGCCTTGCCTGGAGGTGTCAGGCTAAGCCTTTGGGAGGTGTCAGGCTAGGCCTTTGGGAGGTGTCAGGCTAGGCCTTTGGCTACTTCTGCTCTTTTATGTTCTCCTCTCCTGGGCTCTGCCCATCAACCACTCCTGCATGATGTCCCCCAGCCTATGAGGGCTCTTCTTATTCTCCAGGGGGAAGAGAGGATGGCCTCATCTCTTATGGTGGCATGCCAAATGCACATCTCATGGTAGCCACCCCCCAGGATTGTGCCAGAGACTTGGCATTGTGGGAGAGTCTGAAGGCTCTACAGTTTGGGGGATTTGGGGGATCTGACATCTCGTCCATGGCTACAGTTTGTTCAGCGGTCCTTGGCAGGCAAGATGATATAACCAGGAAAGATGCTTGCTACGAAAGCCTCATAACCTGAGTGTGATTCTTGGGGTACGTGGAAAGGTAGAAGGAGACAGCACATTCTACAAAGTTGTCCCCTGACCTCTCCACATGTGCCGTGGCATATGTGTCCTCCTCCAAGCCATGAGCATGCACATATAAGTATACTGTTAATATAAATAGTAAAAATGAAGAAATTCTTCACTCCTTTGGTTGCATTCTTCTTGATAGCATCTCAAATCTGGGAAAGTGCATTGTATTGTATTGAGAGACGGTTTCTCTGTGTAACAGCTTTGGCTGTCCTGGAACTAGCTTTGTAGACCAGGCTGGCCTCAAACTCACAGAGATTCGCTTGCCTCTTTCTCCTGAGTGCTGGGATTTAAGGTCTGTGCCACCACCGCCTGGCCGTATAGAGGCCTTTTAAAGTCAGATGGAATAGTGCATTTCTCTAGTCCCAGCAACTTGGGATTCTAAGGCAGGCAGATCACACATCTAAGGCCAGCATGGGCAACATAAAAAGGCCTGCCCCCAAGAAACAGACAAAACAAAACAAAATAGCAAACAAGAAATACCGTACGTCATGTAGGAACTAGCTCAAGACTTGTTAAGATGTAGGTTCTCAGGGTTGCAGAGATGACTCAGTGGATAACGTACTTGTCACACAGAGAACCAGAGTTTGGAGCCCTAGCACCCACGTGAGAGCTGGGCATGTTGGCCTCTTCTGTAACACCAGATCTGGGAGGGGCAGAGGCAGAACGATGCCCTGACCAGCCAAGCCGGTAGGAATGGTGAGTCTCAGGTTCTATGCTAGCCTCCATCTTAAAAATAAAGTATCAAGAGACAGGTAAGAGACATCTGACATCAACCTCTGGTCTCTAAATGCATATGGAGAGAAGCATGCACCCATGCCGCTGTACACACTGGCACACAGCGCACACAACCCCTTGCCACACTCACCGATTCTTCCTCAGCAGATTGGAGAGTGGACCCAAGAGTCTGACAAGCTCCCTGGAGATACACGTGCTGCTGATGGACCTCTCCCCCTCCCCGCCCCCGCCCCTTTGCTGGGCAGGGCTCTAAAATCTTGGTCTTCCACTCTGTTTCTACTTTGTCCTCTTTGTCTCCTCAAGTCCACAAGTACCAGATGTGGACTGTCACAGAGCGAATGAAGTCTGTCCGTTGTGGGCCTCAGGCTGTCAGGGTTGCCATGGTCTCTGTGGGAGCAGCTGCAACATGCCAATCAACACAGTAGACAGTGGCCATCATCGGCAGGCAATTGCGCTTCTGGTTGGGTCTCGCTGCTCTCTAGGCTTCCTTACTATCCCTCCATCTATTAAATATTGTGACATATGGTGGAGGAGGTAGCAACTTTATTATTAAAGTATTGCATTAAAGATGTGGTTTCTTTTTCATGTTCGGGATAGGACATATAGTTGAGTGATAGAGCATTTGCCTAGCATGCATGAGGCAGTGGGTTCGATTGTCTGCACTATCAACGTGAACAAAAAATCATTTGTTTATTTGTCCCTTATGATGGGAACACTGCACTCAACCCCAGCATATTTAGGAAGCCTAAGGTAACCCAGATAGTAAGTGAGAGCAACACACATCCCTGTGGCCATACAAACAAGAGTTCTGTCTTCTCAAACATATTGCTTTTCTGTGCAAGTCTTTGAAAAAAATTCTTTTAGATATATTTCTTGTTATTTTGTGTGCTTGAGTGTTTTGCTTGCATGTGTCTGTATGCACCAGACGCATGGGGGTCGGAAGTGGGCTTCAGATGCCCTGGAACTGGGGTCACTAATGTTTGTGAGTTTCTATCTCTCTGGTCCCTTGCCTGAAATCCTAATCTTCCTTTACTCCTGTTCACTCCTGCCACTAGAGTGAGTTAGACATGTTATTTTCTGACTTTAATGTTAAGGTCATTTCCCACGCCATTACGTTTTTCTCTCCAGCGTGTTATTTAGATATATAACTTACCATCATAAGGATGTGCCATTATTTCTCTAATTTCCTACTGTGGTTGCCAGTTTTCTACCACTGTAAATAATGCTGAGGTTCACAGAGCTGTGGGATTTTGTTTAGTTCCTTTCACCCGTTCTCCTTACTTGAAATTTCTAGGTCAGAAACGACCTAGCACTTCAGGGCATTTTGGTGTGTGCTGTTCCTGGGTCCCCAGAAGAGGGAAACAAACACACGTTCTCCTAGTCTGGGAGATGGTCCTAGTTTGATCAAGGATGTTTTCCTCATTTCTATGTTATTGGGGAGTAAGGAGACTGTCACTTGCCATGGATACCGGGTACCTCTGGAGACCTTAGAGCAAACAGACGAATTCACGGCGCTCTTCTGGATGTGTGTCCTAAACTGTGTTATGCTGGGGGGGGGGTGGCCAGCAGGTGACACAGCTGAACACAGACCACATTCTTTCCAGAATGTCTGAATAGGTGAGCATGCAGAGAGGAGAAGGAAGGTACTTGCAGAGTGCTCTCCGAACTCTTGCCTCATGAGTCTAACCACCTCTTTGATAATTCTCTCAAATAATGGCTCTCTAGAACTTGATGTGTCCCAAACTCATTCTTGCTTCAAAGATTGTTCTGCCTATCGTCTTTGGCCTATCCTGGCCAGCGGCAACTACATCCTATGCTTCCTAGGTCCCATACGTTGGAGTCAACTTTAGTGCCTGTTTTTTGTTCCCATGTCTGAACGCAGAAGCATCTGGAGTCTTGTGAATGTCCACCTTCAAACACAGACCCAGAAACTGACATATTTTCATTATCCTCACGGCTGTCATCTTGGTCTGTGTTCATCTTCTCTCGTCTGGGTTGTGGCACCTTCCTGCCCTGGGTTCCCAGTCTGTCCTTGTGCCCCGGCACTGCCTTATCCTAGCAGCTAGAATGATTCTCTTGTTTAGTTACATCTATATTTAAATCCTATATCAAAATATAACACGCCTTGTGCCTCCTGTGCTCAGACCTCAGTAAGGGATTCTTACTTGCCTCAGGGCAATGGCCAATGTAATTTCAAAGTCTACAAAGCACCCTCACCAGGCTTCCCCACCCACTTCCTGCCCCAATCACTCTCCCACACTTTGAGAACTTTGGGCCCACTTTTGCTTCAAGGCTGTTCCCTTTCCTGGGATGCTTTTCCCTTTGATATTCCCATAGGTAATGGCGTACCTCCGGATCTCTGTTCCATCTTATCAAACCTCACCCTGACAATCTACTTACAGTCAGAACCTTGCCCTGACCCCTGCTCTACTGTTCCACGGGTCCCTAACCCTGCTGTATGCTTTCTTCGTCCCCTCGTGTTCAATGTTATGCTCGAGTGTTTCTAACAAGATCCCCCTGGCTGCTCTGTTGAGAATAATCTGAAAGGAGGAGGTGGGTCAAGGGCAGAGCATGCTATGTAATTTCCTTATTTATTGCACTTATTGGCTGAAAATGGATAAAGACTACCCAAAGAGGCACAGGCAGAGACTGTTTATTCAGAGCTTGTTAGAACAAGGGAGTCCGCCGCCATCCCTTGCCTTTGTCCTTGCCTGGAAGGAAGGCAGAGGAGTAGTCAGCCTCACAGCGAGAGAGCAGGGAGGCTTCAGGCTTCTCTGACTCTCCAGCTGGAGTCTTTTGCCAAGGGAAGGGAGCCATCTAGAAGCCAGCATCCTACAAAACTGGTTTAGAACATGGATTCGTCTTCCTCTCATTTCAAGCGGAGGCAAAAGTTGGGAGAGCTGGAAGGTCAGGGTCGTGGATCAATTTGGCCAGCGGCTGCTGAAGCACTGGGTCATAGATCTGTTTTTATGTTTGGTCTGGCCATGGTTTCTCATCTCCATCTCCTGTAATTTCTCTTAATCTCCGTGGAGGTAGAGATCTTTGTCTTTTGCTCCCTGAGGGAACCCCAGTGCCTTGGCAAGTGACTCTGGCAAGGTCATCCCATTTCGTGTTTGGCCGAATTGTACAAGGCTTCTAGCCTGCGTTGTCTCATTTGATCCTTGCATCAAACCCACTGAGGTCTTTTTCGAGTTACATGTTGATTTATTTTTTATGTGTGCATGTCTACGGATGGGTGGGTGCATGTGCTCCTCCATCTGGAGGTCAGAGGACACTCGGTGAGTCCATTCTCTCTATACCATGTAGGTCCCAATGATCAAACTCAGGTCATGGGACTTAGCAGCCAGTGTCTTTTCCCACTGGACCACCTCACTGGCCGTCAGTTTAATACAAGTCCTGTAGGGGCAGTGGAGACAGTGAGATGTCTATCTATAACAGCAACACTGCCCCCACTGCAAGGTCTTCTTCTGCCTTCCTTCCAAAGGTGGTTCAGAGAAGTCAGGCATCTAGGCCAAAGTCCTGAGCTGCAGTGAGTCAGAGAATCGGCTCCATAAACAAATCCACCTGGCCCTGAAGCAAATGTCCCTCCTATAGAAGTTTCTACTTAGCTCATGGGAAATCGAGGGGGTGGGGAACTTGCCCAGTGGCAGAAACAAGATTCGTCCCATCTCTAGCAGACACCTACCATCCTTGCTGAATTGAACCTTGTTTTCAAAATTGTTCTGAGCTCTTGGAAGGTCCCTTTAAAACTCTCTCTTCAGTTTCCAAATATATATGTAGCATGGGAAAATTCATTCCAGACTTGAGTTTGGGTGACAGCCCCGTAGCATCAAAATAGACACACACACACACACACACACACACACACACACACACATTTAGGCCTGCCTGTAATTTCCAGAACATTCTTAGAACTTTTCAAGTTGAAAGCATTGCCATGGCAATTCTCATGGTTGCCATTTCTTGATCTGTTGTCACCCATCTCAGTTTGCTATTCCCATAATCACCACCAAATTTAGTTCTCTTGTTCAGAAATTGACTCCAGAGGCAGGCCAGCAGGTGTCCCATACCAGAGACAGGGGGTGACGGTCAGGTACCCTGCAGCGGACTCTGTACTGGAGCACGGCTCTGTGTGCCCAGTGTAACGACTCTGCCAGCAGTATTTATTAGGCTCCATTGTCTTCTGTGTAAACAGTAGAGCCAAGTTTGAATATAAGCCTGCCTGGCTTTGACGTCAGTACTCCAGATCTCAGCAGTATGTAGCCAGGACGTTAGGGCCAGTTTCTTAAGGATGCATCAAAGGGTTCTTCAACAGTTATTCCCCTAGGGCTTTAGATGCTGAGGGGGATTATGCTGACTGGAAAGCTGTCTTCAGCTCTGCCACTAGGAGCTTATTCACTAAGTATTGGACTACTGAGGGGAGAGTGAGCCTCCAGTCTCTGAAGGAGAGCTAAGAGGTTGAGAGTCCTGAGGGGAAACTCCTTGCAGGGGCTAGGAAAAAAAAAAGCACTCAATGTTCTCTTCCAAGATCCAGGGCGAGAGCGGCTGGTTTTCTTCTGGTGGGGTTCCTCAGCAGGATCCTGGGCACCATCCTAGAATAGGACCGGTTAAGCAACAAGCGATTGCTGAGTGAACTCGGGCTTCAACTACTACATGTGGTGTGGGAAGACAGAGGAGTAGGCGTGTCTGCTTGGAACTTGGGGCTCTTAGGATCCAAGGGAGTATTGTAAAACACCGAGTTGGGGTCAGGCTGACCTCTGCTTACATTATGGCTCAGCCATCTCTGCCTTAGGTTTTCTTAACCTTGGCCCCGTTGTCTGGGTGATTGCGCTGTCTTCTGCATTGTAGGATAGACGGTTGTTACCTCCCGATCGCTGGTTTCTGGTGCCTTCTCCACCACTTGTGACAGGCAACATTTTCTGAGACGTTGTTAAATGTCACCCAGGAGGGGGATACGAGATTGTCTCTGGTTGAGAACAGCTGTACTGACGTGTGTGACCTTTGGCCAGTTACCTACACTTTTGGATTTAGGGTTTTTCTCGTCACCATGTGGTGACAAGACTGGCTTACGGCTAAGTGAGAGGATGCCAGATGAGCTTCTAGCGTAGAGCCTGGCTCAGGGCAGATGCATTTGGGGAAAGAGCTCTCATTCCCACGGTGCCTGGCAGAGGTAGGAGAAGCTCCCAGAAGAAAGAAGAGCTTGTGGTCGGACTGGAAAGATGAGAGCATGTTTTCCGTAAGGACGTGAACTGCTGTGGTCAGGGCTATTCTCCCTCCTCCGTCTACCCCCACAGGCCTACTTTCGCTTGCTTACCACCCTTTCTTCTTTCCCGTGAAGAGACCCCGTGGCCTATTAGCTTCCAGACGAGGTGAGTTTGATTCTGGCCTCCCGTTGAATTGTCCCAGGGCCTTCCTCCCCAGATGGTGCACGGACTTGTCCTGTGTCCCCGAGCAGTCCAAGAACAGCTGCTCTTCCCCCATCTTGTTAAGGAGAGATGGGACATTTCTTCCCCGCGCAGCTCCTCTGCAAGAGAAAACGCCCCGCCCCGAGAAAGCTTTCAGATCAGGGCTGGGTGAGGCAGCCAGAAGCTGAGAATGTGGCTGAATATTTCATGGACACCCTTTCAAGCCAGACACTCGGTTCTCAGTTCTCGAGGACTGTGTTGGGGAGAGGCCAGGAGCTGGGAGTCAGACTGCCTCAGCAAGCCCCGCCCACCTGGTGGGACTTATAGGGGAAGTCTCTATATTTCCTCAAACTTCCTTTCCTTACCTATAAAAACATGGAGGCTTGCATCTGCTGTAGAGGTTGCTGGAAGGCTCTAGGAGGCAATATAGGTGGAGGACCTGGCAGCCAGGGTCCTTCATTCTGAGTATCTCTCTGTTGGAACTGTCCTTTCTACTCCTAGAGTTTAGTGGTTCGAGGGACAGCGCTATCCGGAATGACATAGACCTGTGGCCTTGTTTGTCTTCTCTTTTGAATTTGCACTTTGGGACCGGGCCTGGAATCTTCGGAGGGCAGAGGGCAGACCAGAAGACCAGATGTAGAGAAAGTGCTTTCAGCAGCCCAGCTGAGCATACTTAGGATGTAAAAATAAGCCAGCCTCTCAGAAGGCAGTTTTAAAATATAGCTGTGGCAAGCAAATGCCTGCCCTGCTATGGCGCAAAAAATGAGTCATTCGAAAGGTCAGAGGAAGCCTAGGAAGCTCCACCCACACCCCAAGCCCAGTTCCAGCCAGGCCCGACCCTCAATCCTCTTTCTACCAGGGAGCTGAGGTGGTTATAATAAAAACAAGAAGAGTACGGTGTTTTGTAACTATTTTTATACCGGCATCAGACTTGATGTTAGTGCTCCTGAATTATTTACCATTTTTCTTGCTCAGCTGGCCTCTGCAGCGAGTTTCTCTTCCAGGGCGGAGGGACTTGTTTGATGGGAAACCAAGGAGGCAGACAGACACTGACTGTAGGCCCTCTGCTTTCTATCGGGAGAATAACAGCATCGGGTGTCCTGGTAGGGACCTGCGACCTCCCCGTTCAAGGGAGGTGGCCTGTAGCTTGTCTGCACTTTCCAGACAGAGAAGGTGCATAGCTTGTGTGACAGAGCCCCAGCAGAAGGGGGTGGGTGGGGTCTTCAGGTGCATGGGTCTTTCTGACTCCAGAGCTGGTGCAGTTTCTATCGGAAGGCCCTGTACAACCTGCCACACTCTATCGTATGTACATGTATATACACGTAGGCTCGCGTCACCTGTTGGCTTGCAGGGTGCCAGGTCACTTCGCCCCCTGAGAGTACGAAGGTGAACAGAGGTGAGAAGATGAGCCTCAGAAGCCCTAGGAGTGGGAAGAGGCGTGGCCTTGTGGTTCCCGTGTCTTGCGTCATGCGGAGATTGCTGGTAGCTGTAGTGGGAAGCTGGTTCAGAGCTCTTTGCGGTTCCCGAGGGCATTTTAACGTGAGTCCATCAGCTCCGTGGGCATGTGCAGAGCGGGGAGAGCCCCTCCCTCGCTGCTCAGCCTCTGTATCTTGGGCCTCTTTGAGGGGGTGATGATTGGCAGCTTCAAACCACCCCTAACAATGAGAAGCAAGGAGATGGACTCTTATCTGCTCCTCATAATTAAAGTTCATCATGAACTTTTAGTGGGCATTTGAAATAGACATCTGGGCTGGAAAGAATCCTGTTGCAGATGGGTATGGGTCTCACTGCTGCTGCCCCAATGTTATCTGTTTCTTTCTTTCAGAGTCAGAGAGTAGACGTTTTCCTTATTCTCTTCCTCGGGCTCCTATTTAATTACCAGCGACCCTAAGATGACCCTCTTTTAAGTCTTTTAAAGTCCTCATCCTACCTTATGCGAAACCTCAGTTAGAATTGCGTTATGGAGTCTCTGGGGGAGAGGGGCCTCTGGAAATTAGCTAGGGACAACTTACTTAGCAAGTGTCCATCGTTACAGTTTCAATAACATTCTCCAGAATAAAATAGCTGTCAGTAATGGTAATAACAGCTGTATTTTGATAGGACCGCACTTTATGACTCTATCAAGTGATATCACATTCTGTGAATTAAAGGAATATTGGACACAGGCAGATTCCATGTTATTAAATTTTAGATAGCTACATGAAATACTCAGTTCTCTTTCATGCACATGCATACACGTGCATACATACACATATTAAAGACAGCTGTGCCCCTGCCCGTGACTACTCATGAAGATGTGCAGGCTAATAGAGTAATAAAATGACCCCTTCCTTCTAAGATGACTTCTTATACGGAATGTTTTGGTACTGAGTTTTACAAGAAAGAAAGGAAATTGACTGGTGTGTTTCCCAACATCTCTGCTGATGACTCTGCAGAGGAGAGAAGAGGGAGTCACATTTCCAGAGTGAATCCTGTGTGGCAGATGCCT